>JAQFJA010074803.1:0-11799 GCA_029874485.1 Naso brachycentron
TGATTTATTTGGAAATAATTCCAGTGAACCTTTTATTGGCTCCTTTATTGCAGCACCCTCTGAAGCACTTTTGAAATATGTGTCCTCCAGGCAGGATCTGGCTGTTTGAAACATGTCAAACTTGTCTATTAATCAACATGTTCCAAACAGCCATGAATGGCTCGTGAAGGACATTTTGGCATGTGAAACATTTCATAAACCCTTTGTACTCAGTGCTTTGAGAGTCACACTAAGACGACGTAGAACTGCATTTATGCTTTGCTTCAGCTGCAACAGGATGTTCAATCTACCCTGATTCTACCCTGGTGCAACTAATAGACTGATTGGAAATCACCACAACAATGGCTCCCTCTCACTAAATTGTGAGTAAAAGTGCTAGCCTGCCTGCTTGCAGTCAGTGGACTGCAGTGTGTGTAGCTCCTCCCTCTTGGGACTTCTTGGTACCCCAGCGAAAGGGTGATAATAGGGTGAAAAGGGTGAAAATAGGTAGAGTACAGTATGGTTGTTTGGTACCCTTTTGACAGTAAAATAAAAAGCATCATGTACCGTACCGTACCAAACTGTACCACTCAGTGGAAACAGGGCTGGGGGCAAAACTGAAGCTGAAAGGTTTAGTGGTAATTTAGTCCCAGTGTAGCTGGAAATCTGGCACTCTAACATGGTCAACAATAGATCAAATGACCACATGTAATGCAAAAGGTGCAACAGCCTTCAGCTCTGCAGGCCATTTTAGCATCTTTCTGTTCATTGTTTTGGTTTTACTATCCTTTTTTAAGTCCATCAAACACAGCAAGAGGCTCTATCATTATTAACTTTACAGTATCAAATTACAGACAAAGCTGGCAAGTAGCTGGTGAACATGATGGATCATTTAGCAAAAGAGTTGGATATTTTCTCCAGTGACCAGTGAAGACCAAAAACAGAGCTAAAAAGGCAGACAAGGTGTACACAAACATGACTCCAAATAAATGCTGATGTTGCTTTATGTCAGTACGACGCTGTAAAGAGAATGCTCCTGCTCAGTAAGGCAATACAGAGAAGAATGTTCTTCTTCTTGTTCTCACCCTTGAACACACAGCTAGCAGGTAGGTATGCTAACCAGAGAGACAGAGTGAATAAATGAATGAAAATGTTGTTGGAAGTGATTCATTTTTGTGTGTGTAGGAGGCACTTAAGCCATCAAAAGACACAAGAGGTAACAGGCACAGGATTGTGTCAACAAATGCCCTAAGAGGGGAAATGTGAGATAAGCATCTAGCCTGTCCACTTATCTTTGACTTGTCCTGACATGTGGCGACTTTTCCTGCTCAAGCCACACTGCTCTGTTTGTCCAGGCTTGTTAACAGGGCGTCACACAATTACATTCATCATCTGTTCAAATAAGCAATTTTGAGTGGACATTTTACTGCTGAATGTACAGTTTCATTATGGATGTCAGCATAGCACAATGTTTTTTTGTTTGTTTTTTTAATCATGACCACAACATCCAAAATGCACGATAACGGGCAGTATGTGAGCACCTAAAGAGATTATATGGATAGTCAGGAGCTACAGAGCAACAGCACAGCTTTATTTTGTCATAAATGTGTCAACACTTGTTTCTTTCTCAATGTTATTTTAGTATTTTATGTATGTATTGTATATTTATATATACAAGGATGGTCTTCGTCTACGCTCTCATTCTTGTTATCTCTGCGACAATAAAAACCTAAATCCGAAGCACACTGCCTGCTCAAACAGCCGAGTGAAATAAAACGAAAAGATTCTGGACCAAAGTACAATAGGACAATGTGTTTTTGTTTGAGTTCCTTTCACTTGTGTATTTAAATACACTATAAATAAGGATGTCTGCCACACCTTAGCGTGCTGTTAAGCAGTAAATGGATTATTTATGTAGCGTTACTCCAGTCTTTCAACCACTTAAAGCACTTAACAATACAAGTCAGCATTCGCCCATTCATGGCACATCTGCTCATCAGAAACACACACACACACACACACACACACTGCTGCAATTTAGGGCAAACCTCTTCAGCCAGAGCCAACTCCATGCCACTTTAAAGTATAATTTTTAAAGTGTGTCCAACACCTGTGAAGAACTTTGATAATTATATCTAAATACAATAAATATAATTATTTTATATCGATTAGAATGATGCCAGTATTTAGTATTGTTGGTACTGATGTCTAAATATCAATCCAGCCACACCTAAAATAAACGAGCCAATTCGTAATAGCTGCCACCAGCAGCTAATGCCTCCCACAAGAGTCTACTAACAATTGACGGGTATGGAAGGGGGCGGGGCTAAAGTGTAGGGACGGGACAAGCCGTGACCAATGAAAGTGAGTGTGTGCCTCTACAAAGTTTGTCCATGTTACATGATCCATTTAGAAATTATGCGCCTTTTTGTTACAGGCCACTCCCCCTGCCCCCCCTTTTGTCAGGGGGGGGCCAGAACAGTCAATCAGCTGCTCTTTGGCTCATGACCAACCTTTCCGCTAAATCTTGTGCAAGTCTGTAAATCCGTTTGGAAGTTGTACAACTTTTTGCAATAGGCCATTGTCATTCTCACGCCCCCTTTTAGCTAATTGGCATGAACACAAACACACACACTTGACCTCCACGCCAAAGTTCAGCCTCCGAGGGCGAAAACGCACCGACCGACAGAGCGACCTATAGAGCTGCTGGTCGCGGCTAAAAATGTTAAACACATCAGAGTAATCTAAAAAAAATTTGGCCACTAAAAAAAGTTTTCCATCACTAAACCTTTCCATCACCATTTAGTGGATGATATTATTACTGCACAACATGTTGAGCAAGGCTCTTACAAAGAGTAATGACTGTGAAATGGAACAAAAGAGTTCCTGAAGGCAGAAACATTAAACTGAAGGTCAACACCCTTTTTCCTGCTAAGAACAGCACGTTAGAGACAAGCTCAAGCATGGTCATGCGCTCAGTCTCAGTTTTACATCACCCAGTCTGACCAAACTGACTGAGAGTGTGAAAGGTTTCACACTGACTCATATGAATGAGATATAACTATATGTGTACAGTGCAGACATGACATCAGTCCAGTTGCCATTGCTGTTGAAAAGTGTCGGAGCACAAAACAACTCAAAGACAATCTACATGGACACAATGACAGCTTGGATAATGTGTCAGAGTGTTGTCAAAGGGTGAGTCAGCCTGCTTCAGCTCTCTGCGGAGTGTGTCTTTTGGACTGTCGGGCTTTGTTGTGACTAGCTCGCAACACACTGTTTCCTAAGTGTGAAGACAAGTACATTCACGCACTCATTCACACACTTCATGGATTTAAATGCTATTATCACTGCGTTTGAGCGCTGGTATATGTTATCAGGGCTATTGATGTGTGTGTGTGTGTGTGTGTGTGTGTACTTTGATGGTCCATAGGGGCATTGATCACATCAACTTCGCCTTTATCCCAATAGTGACACCTTTAGGGCGAAGCTTATACGAATTAGAATACATGCTGTGCCAACAGTGTGAAACAGCATGTACACTTCCTGTCTCCTAATTGGGCAGAGTCAGGTCTCCCACAGAGACAGTTTATTAGCCACCATCCCTCCGCCTCATCTGAAAGTGTTATAACATCGTGTGAATGGGTTAAAGCAGATGGATTTTGCATTGCATGATAATTGATGTATTATGATGTATTTAAACTTTTATTTCACGGTTTCACCTATTGGACCATTTAAATGTCCATTATGTGCGTTGTGAAGCAAGGTGGGAAGCACTAATTCCCAGATCACGCAAGAGCGTGTTGCTGAGACAGAGACACTGATCTCTGGTCTCAAACAAATTTGTTCAAACAGCCAATTAACTTTATTTTCTCCTGATTTTTAAGTCAGGATGTTCAGAAGATATGTGTCTTGTGAAAAATGGGTCCAACATGTATCTTCGTGATGAGGGACGAAAGAATTGGTCATAATCTGTGATTATGTTCATTTCTCCCATAAGAATGAATGGACCAAAGATTGCTTCCTGTCTCCTAAAGGGGCGGGGCAATGGTGAAACCCATGTGACACTGATATAGGAAAAGAACGTTCAGTGGGATGTCTCGCTTCTTAACTGTCTCTGGTGGTTCACCACCGTTAGCTGAGGAAAAAGCTGTTTTAACTTCTTTAACTGGGAGTAGAACTGAAGTGCAGGTGATCTTTTCTACTGCTCAGGCAGACCTGATGAGGGCCGATGTGTCTGCTCATCTCTTTCTTCCTAACAACGCTAAGATTTCTGTGTAGACACGATGCATAACAAGTATGTGTTGCTAATGCTAACAAGCATAGCTAGGGGCCCCACAGTATGTCACTATATCCTAAACTGCCATCCCAAATGTGAGCTTAGTTACAGAGTCCAATCCAAACAAGCAAACAAAGTGCCTGGGACTTGTAAAAAAAACGTCTTGGATTAGATTCACATTTTCATTTCCTCTGTATTTATTTTTTCGTGTGCAGTATGTGTGCAGCATGTGTGCACACTCGTCAGTGTCAGTTCCAGATAATGTTAAGTTAATAAACTCAGCAGCTCACAGAGTGATAAGTTCCTATTTGATCTCTTCCCAACTCATCCCACCCTAAAATTTTTCTCTCGTTTTTATCCGTTGATGAAACTGTCAACAGATTTTCTTACAGTTTTTGTCATTGATATTTAGTTTTTATGTATTTAACTTCTCCTTTTCAAAAAAGCTGCCTTTGACAAATATTTTCCATGTTAGTTTATGTTAACAAAATTAACAATGTTGTGCAATGAGTGTCATTCAAGATGACGGTCACAACAATGAGCAGAAATTTTCCTAAGCCATATGGATGTTTAGAATCATCTAATCAAATGTCAAAAGTACCACATCTAGTTTCTCTTCCAGGAAAAATCTAATATGTGACTAAATACTGTTTGTTACTGCACTGTGTACTGCATAGGGCTGTTCTGAGTGGTTAGAAACTGAGAAGCTTTGATCATAACATTAACATTTAAATTCTTCATCAACATTTGACGGTAGGGATTTGTGTATCGCGTGTGTTGGATGGCAGGCCTTCGAATGATGCTGCATGCACATGCAAGTAACGCAGGAAAAAAAAGTCTATCTTTTGGGAGCTTTGGGGGTGATCAACATTATAAAAATAACAGCAAAACATTTTTAAAATTTAGTTCAAAAACCTCAGTAGAAGCTGTGAATGTCAAAATGTGACATTCGGTACAGCCATTGTATAGAACAGAACCATTAGATGAGAATGTATAATTAAATACTTGACTAATCAAGATGCTTCGGTACATTTATGCAATCCCAGTGTTTCCTCTAGGATTTTTTGCAGCAGCGGGGGCAGGCTGTGCAGGGGGTTGGCCTGAGTGTCCGGGGGCTTAAATAAAACAACACTTGACTGCAAACTGAACTTTTACAACCTATTTATTGGCGTCTCAGCCATATTAAATGTGCAATATAAACTTTGATGTGCTATACAAACAAATTTAAATCTGCTAATAAAGAATATGAATATTTATATAATATAAATAATATATATATAATAATATATAATATGAATATTTTCTGCCTTCTTTAGTCCTCTTTGACAGTAAAATAAATATCTTTGGTTTGTGAAAAAAGAAAAACAAGACATTTGAGGACATCGATGAGATAAAACTCATGCCTGTCTAATGTTGCTTGTCTTAAAAGATTATATTAAAAATGTGAGTAACGTTAGATAGTTTACACGCACATCACATCTCATTACAAGTGTGAACATTAAAATACTATTTTTTTTAAATAATTTACCATCATCATCATCATTAATAATGGTCCTTATACAACTTAATGTTGAATGTTGTGTAAAGTTTCAGTTTCTTTTTTTTTTTCACCTGCTGTCTGTTTCAACCTCCTGCATGCCCCTCTGTGTTTCTTTGTGCTGTTACTTTTCCTACTATATAACGTTATTTTTCATATATATATTTTGAATTAGATTGTCCAAAACTGGAATAGCAGCAGGGGTGGCAAGGAATTATTTTAGGGGGTTGGCTGCCATCCCATGCCCCCCCTTTGGGACATGCATAAAGTTACCTATGACCTTCAAGGTTATCTAACATGTCTTCTAACATATGCAAACATAACGTAACATATCTAACACACCCCTCCTCCCGACCCCACCGTTACCTGACTAGTGTTAGGCTATCTTCATCATCAGTCGTCTTTCCCAGAGAAGTATTTTAACAAGTTCGTCTGAAAATGCAGTCAGCAGTTGATACATCATGGCATGTAGATATTATCAATTATTTTACCCACGTTAAGTTAGCGATTCACTGAGTTAGCGCCAGGCCCAATTAACTTAAGCTAAGTTACGTAACGTTGGTTGGCCATCAATATTTTGCGACTGTCTATTTAACTTGTAAAATCTATTATAAATTCTCTTCAGCTAAGAAAATCGACCCCCCTCCCCCACCCCCCCACCCCCCGCTCTCCTCACTACACTGCAGGCTGTGCAGAGATGTCTCAGAGAGGTGGTGGTGCATTTGCAATTAAAATAAAAATTTGAGCGGCAGCAATAGCCGCTGCTAAATGAATGTAGCAGAAACACCCAATAGCATAAATCTAAATCATGTCATGTATAGCTTATTAATTGGCAACATTGCCCAAAATAGCATCTTATTGCAAGCTGCCATGATGATTTCTGTTTTTTTCTGCTATGTTTCTTAACAATACAATAACAAAGAAACATAATATTTTCAGTCTTATACCAACTGAACCTTTTATGTCAGTCAACATTTCATTCTGTTTTATGAATAAATGCATGTACACTCACACACAGCACCAACACCAGCGGCAACAGCAGAGCAGCAGCACACTTTGCTGAGAGGTTGGATTGTTTTCAATCTCTCAGGTCTTCATCCCAGGTGAGGTGCTGGGTTTCTGTGCTGTTGAATCCCCCATGACTGAGCCGAAAGAGGCTGAAAACCAACACCCTGCTGAAAAGAAATCCTTCACAAAGGCATAGAGAACCGGCTTTTCCCATCAACCACACACATGTCAAAGCTGCCAATAGGCTGATACAGTTGGCCTGCATGTCACAGAATGTATGTGTTGTGTTCAAGGCAGAAAAGTCAAGACTCTTGTACTCCTTGTAAAGTAGATCTAGCTGAGACAAAACAAGACCAGGGAAAGTTTAAAAAAAAAAACAAAAGTCAGAGGTTTCTGCTGAGGGTAATAAGATTTTCTTCTTCCTTACTAAGACAACAGAGGATCAGTGTAACAGACAAAGAATAACATGGAAGCTTCATTCTTCTCACAACTTTCATCATTTGCCCCATATCAACGAGTGGCAGGGCAGTGATGCTGCTTTAAATTTCATGTGAGACAAATAGGGACAACACAGAAACTGTCAGTTAGACAGTGGTAAAAGTCTCTTAACAGAAATGTCTGTACTGTCCTGCAGTTCATGAATGTGCTTGTCATCATTAGGTCGAGGGTTGAATTTGTCCAATACTGAGGATTATGAGCAAATAACTGCAAAACGAACAACATGCCCAGCAGCTTCAGCTGGTGATAGCATGCTGACACACTAAAATGAGACGAAAATCATCATAGACACCACCTGCAGAGCACTAATGGACTGGGGACAAGTGATTGCCCCCTCTGGTGCCCTAATGTTCAGAAAAGACGCAGTGAAAATTGGCCTCTTGGATGCCTTCGTTGTAGATAAAACATGATGCAGTGCCCTCTGGGTGCTCTCCCAGTGGTGATAACACAGTAAAGTGCCCTCCCAGGTGCCTTTCCAGTGGACAAAACATGGAAAAGTGCTCTTTAGGTGAAATAAATGGTTAATGGTTCCTTGTGTGCTTTATTACAGAGGTTGTAGTAGTTATACACATTATAAAAAATGTTTAATCTTAACCAGACTTTCAAACTGTTTCTTTATAAATATATGACAAATTTTGCACACTGGTGCCCCACCGCATACAACAGGTGCCCTTTTACTGTTTTCGCCCCAGCCCTCAGACATCCTGAACCTGCCAGTGCTGATGAGCATCAGTTTACAGCTCAAAGCATCTCTGTGCATCTCCACAGAGATGCGTATGTAACAAGGGTAATTATACAGCCGTAATACGTGTAACAAAGTCAAATATTTATTTATAATGTGTTTTATTATAATTACACAAAACCTGTGTAAATAGTTATAACCTGACATGTTGGGCCTCTGAAATCAACATGCTGAACGTCTGAGACTCAGTTCATGCACCCCATGTTCATTTTTGTGGGTTCCCGTATATATCGTGTCTTTCAGGGATAGCTCCTCCCCTTTTTGTTATTGTGCTTCACAGAAGAGGCAAGCTGCATTGCTGTCAGACATTTCTGTGTGTTAGCCATGCTATTACAAGTCTATTTTTTCAAGCTTAAACTTAACATGAACATGCTGAAACATTTCTTTATCGTGTAATTTGTGTAGGAGCTGAAGTTTGAGGGCAGTTTGAGGGGGGTGAATTCATGGGGCCCTGAATTCCTGGTCACGCCCCTGGTCAGAATAAACAGAGATCGCTTCCAGAGATACCCCAGTCTGGGTTTTTTTTGATTCAAACACAACACAGGCATCGCTGGCCACCACCAGTTCCACTTACGAAGCTGAGAGTCTTTTGTTAAAGGCATGTTTCATGTTTCATCTTGAAGAGTGGCCAAGCTGAGGGTCCAGTTTTCCTTCATTTTCACTCAAGTTAACAGAGATTAAACAGCAGAACATGGTCAGCCAGTGTCACCTTAAATCTCTCACAGTTAGTTATCAAGTTAGTCACAGACCTACATTCCTCAACTGCAAAAAGTCTACCTCTGAAAATGAGAGTAAGAGTCATTTCTCAATAAAACCAAGAAAAAGTTGGTGTATATAACACGGCTGGATTATAACAGTCCACATACAGATCATTAGTAAGAAACAATCAGACAGCTGCAGCTCATTTAGATCACTGCAGCTTCTGAAATTCTCATCACTTGACTAAATATCTGTGATTCAAATATTTTGATAATCCTGTATTTGCTTTTCAACCACAAATTGCAAAAATCTAACCTGGTGTTGTGTTGCAAAGTCTATGGATATCTGTTGGTGTTTAGGAGGAAGGTGTTTCCTAAATATCTGTCAACAAAAAGTGTGAACATGTAAGGACAGTGAAGACTTAAAATGTTGTGGTAAACTAAATGCCAAGTCCAACTCAAAAAACGTCCAAAATCTATGCCCAAAGTCAGAGCACAGATTTGTCAGTAAAACCGTATTAACATTCAGACTTTGCTAAGACACATCTCAGTCAGAAACAAAGAGATGTATCGTGTCTTTTTGATATTTGAGAGAGAATAAAGTTAAAAGGTCATGTCATCATTATTAGAGGTATAGGACAATCAGCATGGCACCACAGAGTGCATTTAATAGCTTCAGAATTCTCCATTTGTATGTATGAGGGTGAAGCAGGCAGAGTTTTATTAGATTTTTTTCACATTTCTTCATGAAAATCAAATGTTGCTTGAGCTGTGGCAATCATAAGCAGCATCTTGCATTTTAGTGGGCTCACTTTGTCTCTTAAATCAGTTAAAAAGCAACAGGAAAACAGATGGGACAAACCACAAAAACATTGTTTTTAGGTAATCTATCAAAACTAAAAGAAGAACTACTACTCATTTTCATCAAAAGACGAAAACTACAATTAAAATCAGATGCTAAAATTAAAATGAAAAATGTATATTACCCAGCAAAGCTGCAATTGAGCTTAAAGGTAAAAGAAAAAAAGAAAATTCTCCACAACCCCGAGGCTTTACTTCCACCAGCAGACATTTGACAGTCAAAAGACAAGTTATCTGCCGGCTCATTTACAAGTCAGATAGTTTTTCTCTCTCTATGGTCAACCAGACGGTCCAGAGCAATCAGCATGTGGGCCACGTATCTGAAAAGGTCACAGTGACTCACAACCAGAAGCGCCAGATGAAAAGTAGGAAATGATTTGGTTGAAAAAAAGGAGTAAACTGCTCTGAAAAGGTCAGGAAGTGTTTGTCCAAACTTACAGAGACATTTCACGGGGATATTGGAGTTTGTTTGTGGGTTTTCTGCATGACATATTCCAAGAAGAAACAAGTGTGGTCTACATGTCGAGTGTAAACGTAATTTTGTCATGTTTTAACCTGTTGTCAATCTCACATAGATGTGCTGCAGTGGTAATTATATCTTTCAGACACATTAATTGCTATTTCTACTGCTGAGTGTTAAAGCTGTACTTGATTTTCTAATGTAGTGACTGTGGGTGCTGTCACTACACACAGTAGGACTGTCAGCTGATTTTCACTACACAATTATCATGGCCCAAAAAATTCTTGAAAACAACATTAACCCCATATGTGGCAAATTGTACCCGAAGAAAAGTGAAGGAAGGTGGAGAGTCTGTAACCACAAACGTACAAAAACTTACAACAAGAACATTTTTAAACTCGGTGGTTTACATTTTATGGTGGGTGGAGCCATTAAAAGACATTACTGCCACCAGCTAACGGAAAGAAATAGATAATATATGAGGCACTATTTAAGATGATTTTATCATATGTGTTGATTACCACAATATCAGAATTTTCTTTTTAAATATCACAATATTAATACCTGTTTTTCATGACAATCCAAATATACACACATGCTGCGTGTTGTTTGTTTGCCAATGACTTAGGAGAATAACAGGTCATCTAACTAGAGTATTTAGATGACAACTTTTGCGATTACAGAACACAAACACACACACACACACAACAACACAAAAAACAATGTTCAGTAATAACAGTCGACTAGTTAAAAAAAATACTGTGGTTAACCAATGGGAGAAGAAACAACACACCTTTCTCTCTTACACTGAAAACACACAACGTATCATCCTTTTCAAGGTCACTTATTAACATGTTGAATCTTTTGTATTTAATCCAGACACAAAGAAAAAAGTTTTTTGTCTTTGTTCTTTACAAAACTTTTATTTAAAAAAATAGAAAGAAAAAAGAAAAGAAAAAAGAAAAGAAAAAAAATATAAAAAATTTAGATGTGTGTTTTTAGGGGAAGCGTTGAAACTATTTCTTAACAACGATTTAATTATAGTGAACAATGTAGTTTGTTGTTCTTGAGCATTTATAGCCAGAAACATGAAGGCTGTGCTACAAAACAAGCAAGTAACCTCAGGAGTAACTTTGTGACAGTGACTGTAACTTGTAAAGTTGTATAAGTTTTACACTAGGCAGGCTAGGTTGTTATGACAACACCGCATCTCTAATCTGCTCCAAGCTGGTCATCTTAATGGTTAACTTGATGTTACCCTCTTTAACCTATATAATTGTTCTTACATATTTCCCATTTTCCAAGTCCATATGTACTAATATTATGCAGTCAGTACTAAATGTGGTTAAAATCACAGCAGTTTTCCTATTTGCTGAACAGTGGTGGATTCATGAAAATTTGTACTCAAGTAAAAGAACAATTACTTCTATTGAAAATGACTCAAGAAAATTAACAAGGTCCTGGCTATTATATCACACAAAGTACAAATTACTTTTCTTTTCAATGTTATCATTGATTATCATACGTTAATCATTTTTATTTCACCTGCTACTGGTCTAATACGTGAGGTATATCTATGACTGAGATGTACCTCACATTACCAGTTATGTTACAAACATGCACAAATTTGCAACAGCTGCGACCGACAGGTAAAAAGGTGAGTTTACAGATACATCATAATGTAACGTCCTTTCTCTACTGTGTATTCTAAAAAAAAAAGTGAAGAAATTAAGAGCA
>JAQFJA010074814.1:0-11797 GCA_029874485.1 Naso brachycentron
AAAGGGACAATGCATATCAATGAACATGTGCAAGATCATAGCCTGTGGCTAATTTCCATCCCCAGTCCCCCAGCAGGCCAGTGCCTCCACACAACCCACAAAACACATCATCAAGAAGAACAGAAAAAAAAAAGTACAATAAACAATATTGCTGATGACAAACAGAAATTAAAGACAACAACAACAAAAACAACAACAACAACAAAAAACAGTTATTAAATGTTTAAGTCCTGGACTGCTTAAGTACTTAACTGCTAAAATACCAAGGTACTGATGTTACTGCACACTGAAAATATAAAGTGCTAATTACAGTGCACATCACCCAGTTGCACAAAAAGTGCAGGTGTAGATTGCATGATGCCCTACTGCACATTTTGCACATACAGACGTGTGTGTGCAGATAATATTGCACTTTTTCGTATCCATAGATGTATCAATGTACGCAATATTGCACGTTTTTCATTCATAAATACATACATAAATACATATATGTATACGTGCGAGGCCACATATCTGGTTTGTCAACAAGTAAACCAATACATACAAAATGCAGATACAATACACAGACAACACCTGCAGCTGATGATCTTGTAACAATGTTTTTAGATGACAGAACGGTTGGCAGATCTCTTACCTGAAATTTATAAACCACAATACATCCAAACACACACATACAGTTTACACAGCGAAAGTTTTCAGGTCAAGCGAAACACTTTTGTTGCGGTTTGGCCTTCCTTTTACACGACAATGGCGTGCTGGTGCCCCTGAAACCACAAACCTCTGAAACCGGGTTCCAGAGTGGAATCTTTTGAAACTGCAACATTCTTTCGGGCTGTAAAAAGTGGCAAGTGGATTGTCTGTGATGACGCAAATGCTAATGCTAGCGCAAGTCAATGCATTCCGCTCTAGTCACCAGCAAACTCTAAATAAACACTCTGAAGCGCACAGAAAGCAGGTTGTATATGATGACAGTCTATTGAGGCTAATTTAAGTGTTTGTAGCATAATTTTAGAAGTCAAACTACAGCTGAATTTCTCTAATTTTTGGCTTCCTAAGGCTTAGCATCAACAGAGAGTAAACAACTTTAAGCCTCCCCAATGGCATGTCAATACAAAGTTAAACTGCCCACTATCTGCATGGCATGCATACTACAGCACTGTGGTTGTTCATATAAACATGGACATATTTTAAAGATGCAAAGAAAAGACCTTTCTGTTTTTAGTAGGGCTGCTCCCGTGTAAATGTGGCCAAAGGCAATGGTATAAGGGTGTGACAGATAGTGCCCCCCCCGAAATCTTTGGATATTCTGGCTGACAGCTCCAGCAGTGTGTCTCACTGCAAATGTGTAACAGATAGCAACCACACAGACAGACAGACAGTGAGTGTAGCATGACACAATGACTGCTGACCGGCTCCTGCAGCCCAAATATCAGCCCAGCCCACCAAGAATCTTCCCAGTTCTCTCGATTGGCCATGGAAGACGGACATTTGTGTTTGGGTCAGGAGAGGTAAACACAGACATTTTTGGGACTAAGAATTTCTTTGAAGTCTTTTTCATCTAAAATGTCACTCCGAGCTGAGAGCAACTTGCCTGACAGGATAGTGCACGCACTGAACAATACATCAGATTTCTAACGAGCTCTGAGGAGGAATGAGTTTACTGTGGAAACTGATGACTGCTCACTAAATATCACAGCTGCCTGTGGTGCAGAGCAGGGGATTGATGGAGGAGAAGGAGGAGGTGAGAAACAGACAAAAGAGAAGAAGAGAGAAAACAAGATGTCGGTAAGGGAGGAGGAGGAGGGTTGATGCCAACCAAACAAAGGAAGGAGCAGGGGGAGAGAAAATGGAGAAGACTGGAGGCTTTTGAGAGAGAAGAGAAATATTTACATTTCATGTTGGTGGATGAAACAAAGTCATCTCTGTGGGTCGTGGTTCAACTCAAACCAGGAAGTTTCTCTTTTCTTCAGGTTGTACTAAATGAGCCAGAGAGTGGAACTAAATTAACACCCGCCAACCGGCAAAATAAAATTAACTTTGGTGGGTATCAATGAAAAGTTACTAGCCACTTTGGCTGGTGATGAATGAAGCAAATATCATTTTGGCTGTTTGTCCTGGCAGTACTATTCCTACATTTCCCATGAACACTATGCTGTGACATGTCATACAACCACTGGTTAGCGTGTGTGGTGTCGATTACGCGCGCTAAGCTGGCCTGCCTGCCTAAAATGTAAATGGACAGCACTTAGTGAACAAAGCAGAGGAGTGAAAATTAAACAAAGTCTGGAAAGTCATTCAGCAAAAGTAAAATGTGGTGATGGTTGGATGGAGTTAAAAAGCCAGAAGAGCAAAAGGAGGAGGCTGCAGAGCAAAAGAGAAAGGCGGCGGACACAGGGGACAATGAAAACAAAGGAGGAGGTGAAATGAAGAAAATGAGGGCTTATAATACTGTAACTGTATTTACTTACTTACTTAACCCTCTTCGTTCCCTGTGGAACTAAAGGCTGCGACCATCTGCTTCCATCTGGTCTGATCCTGTGTTTGCCATTTTCAGCTTGGAGGTCACAGTTCTCCGCCAGGTTGTTTTTGGCCTCCCTTGTTTCCTCTTTCCAGGTGAGGTTCAGCTCAAGGCTACTTCAGGAATGCAGTCCCGGTCAATGCTGAAGGCATGTCCAAGCCCTCTGAGCGATGTTTAATTTCCAGCACCACATTACGACAGTTTGTCCTTTTATACAGGTCCTCACTGGAGATCTTTTCTGGCCAAAAGATGCGACGTATCTTTCAGACATCCACTGTGGAATGCACTGATCTTTGTCATGTCATTCTCAACCACTCTCCAGCATTCTGAGCCATACAGCAAAACTGATTCACATTACTGTTTTACAGTCAGATCTTGGTGTTTAGGCTGTATTGCTTTGGTCTCCAGATGTTTTGGAGGCTTGCAAATGTGCTGTGAGCTCTTCTGAGCCTTATACTGATGTCCTTGCTGCATGCATTGTCCTTACATAAGGAGACTCCCCAGGTACATAAACTCCTCGACATTATCAAGGGGGTTGCCGTCCGCAGTGATTGGTGAGTGTGTGGTGTTGAATTTGTGCACATCACTTGGGATCTGGAGATGTTGATGTTAAGACCTATCTGTCTGCTAAATCTGTCTGTCCCATCCGTCTTCTCTTGCAAGTGAGTGTGGTTTGTAGAAAAAACACCAAGGTCGTCAGCATAATCAAGATCTTCTAGCTGGGTGAAGAGAGTCCACTGGATTCCTCGGGGTTTGTCTGAGGTGTTCTTTCGCATGGTCCAGTCAATGACAATCAGGAAGAGTATGGGGGAGATGATACATCCCCCAGAGGATCGAGACCTTATCGTGGTTGGGGGGGCTTGTGTGCCTCAGTGACTCCTAGAGCCATGCCAACGGGAGCACAGTTTCCTGGCAGGGTCACCCAAGCTGGACAGTTCAAAGGGTCGAGGCCCGACAAAGAGTCACTTCACAACTGGACAATTTACTGTGGTCCAGTTTTTGTTGCTGATAGAGAGCCACTCATCATGCAGCCTATACATGATTTGATGGGGGCTTGTTTTACGGGTTCAGAAATTCCACCTGGAACAAGATTGTTAAGGTGGATGTTTACATATTTTGCTTTTTCATGTATACAGGTACATCTGCCAGAAAACCTAAATAAAAACAATTTAAAGAAACACGTATGCTTAAATGAATTCAGTGGGACTTATAATCTAATTTATTTTCCCCCCAAAATTTTTCTAGTAGAAATTACAATTGGCTGGTAATCTACCAGCCACATTGGCCGGTGATCAAAAAAGTTAATTTAGAACCCTGGCAACAACCGTATGAACCTTTTTCTGTATATCTTCTGACTAAACCATGCCTACTTCTGCAAGACATTTTCACGACAGTTTGGGCTGAAATGACTGTCTTTCAGTTTTCCGATGATCAAACAAACAGTACGACATTTGGATTTTGACTAGAATGTGGACCAGAAAGCTGGTGAGATGAGACAGACGAAGAAATGTAATGTAGAGAAATGAAGTGCAAATAAAAAGGATTATGTTTGGACGGAGGAAGAAAATTTGGTAGAAGAGAAAAGACAGGATTGAAGGAGGATGAGGAGATGACGAAGAGCTGATGGCAGAGGAAAAAGGTGGGATGAAAAGCGAAAGAGGATGCAAGAATACCATGAGTGGAAAAAGATGAGGAGATGCTGGAAAGAAGATGGAACTGAGCAAAGGAAAGACATAAAATGGGAGATTTTCAGATGGGGTGGTGGAGGTGGGAAGAATCTGAGAGAGAGAAGGAGAGAAGGGATCATTTTTGGATGAGGAGGGAACGAGGAAGAGATGCTTCCTTGACCACAAGGAAGCAAAGACAAGCATAAGGAAGAAATGGGAGGATAAACTGATTGCTCTTTGCCTGACACACCAACAAAAACAAACAGATTTCTCACTAAGCTGGAAGAAAGACGAATGGAGCTGCTGATGAATGTTCATGAAATATCACAGCTGTCTGTGGCTCTGAGGGGAGAAGCTCACAGGAGAAAGAAAATGTGATAACAAGCAAATAATGCAAATCAGACAATAAAGGAGAATGCGATCCACAGTAGTAGAGAAACAAACACTTAAGAGAAAATGTAGAGAAGCAGCAGAAACAAGAGGAAGAGGAGGAGGGGATGGTTATCAGGAGGAACAGGAAGGAGCAGGAGTGGAGGACCACCAGCTTACAGCACCGGAGCAATGAAAACAATACAAGAGATCTGTGACCAGTCTGGAAAGAGATTCGTTTAGCGGGTGATGAATGGTGGTTAAATGTCACTGCTGTCTACAGGAGAGGAGGAAGATGAAGAAGAGGAAGAGGAGGAGGTGTCAGAGATGAGGAAGTATTAGGAAAGGGAGCTGCTGGAGGAAAGGTTAATGGTATCAATGGGCTTTCTGTTCTTGCACAGCACATTATGCAGTTTACAGTCAAAACAAGATCTGAGATATTTCTGGAACAGTTGGTCCTTCCCTCCGAAATGACGTTTGGTTTCAGTTTCGTAGCCGAGCAGTGGGAGCCTCTTGCAAGCACATACTTTAAATTTTGAACAGATAATTTTCATCTGAGCAAACAGGAATTTTTCCCTTTTAGCGTTCAACTCTGCCTACATGCTCGCTCTGTCTCTGCTCCATGTGCTGGCAAACACCTGCACGCTCACATACAGAGTCTCTCCGTTCTCAACATCTCATCTGTGCCCTTAGCTCAGCCCGAACGCTTGCTCGCGGTGGCACAGCCTAATTATAATGATGTCAAAACACTGTCAGAAATCAAGAGCAGAATATCTCTGCTCACAAAGATCCGCTCCCGATCTGATCCAAATGAGATCTGAGCACACAGAAACATACATAGGAGCGAATCATGACTTGTTTCACCTGCTCGCTCACAAGAGGTTTTTCTTTTTGGCAGGAAGTGGGCGGAGCCAGTCACCATAGTATCCCTAAATAATTGGTTATCTTGGTTTCTTTTTTGAAAATAGTATCAGGATAGTTTACAACAGCTAAAAACTAATATTTCGGTCAGAAAATTGTCATAGCGTAGCATGTTTTTCAATTATTCATATACTGCTGTCAGGCCTAAAATCTTGTCATTTTAGGGTGAGGCCATACGGCCCTCAGCATCACCAATTTTTTGAGGGCACCAAGGCCATCTAATAAAACAACGATTTTAAGATCACAGATATAATATTTAATGCCTTATAATGTGCTATGTATGTTTATAATGTGTTATAATGCATTACAGAGACAGGCTTCATGGAAGGTGTTACCAAAAGTACTTCCTCTAGTGTGATTTTGTTTGATTTTTGACTGACAGGAGGAGTCCAGCGCGGGCTGGAGGCGCAGCGATAGATCAGGTAATAAAGGAAACGTCTCATGTATGAATCTCTGAATCTTCATGACGCTGCGTGTTCGTAGATTTTGTTAATGTGGCCATGGGTCATCTCCACTTCCTGTTCAGGCTCTAAGAGAGCAGCACAGGCCTCATGGGTAAATGTACTAACGCATTTAATAATCGTGTATATCTGAGGAAACGGATCAGCTGACTGATCGCAAAACATTGCATTTGCTCTTGACATTTTGTAATGCTGTGGCAGTCACAGCAAAATGTTTCCAGCAGAAACGCTGCTTTATGTGATGATGCTTCATCCTCCTTCGTCCTTCTGTCCGCGGACCTCACAGGTAAAGTTATGAACATGTGTAATAATAACCATGTACTGTGGGAGCACATCAGCTGATTGATCGGAATGTTCAGTTTCCATTTGAGATCATCAGCAGCTGCGCTGAAGAAGGCTCTGCCTCAGCAATATATGAAGGCAGTTTACTTTGAATTAATTGTATTTTTGCATTTGTTTTCCACTTGACAGCAACACAGCAACGAGTTTAGGCTGCTTGTCCCAAGCAAGCGTTAATGTCAGGCCTGGCTCTGATTAAATACATGTCACCGACCTGAAGTCCTCTGAAGAGCAGGCTGTCAGGTGTCGCTGTCTACTCATGGTGATGATGTGATGTGATTTCAAACAAAAAACTCTTATATTTCTCTTACCCAAATGTATGACAGGTGAGAATCTCAATTAACACGATATAACAACATCTATGTGATAATGGTAACAACAGATAAAAGGGGGGCGAGTAGGGCATCACGGCCAGGTGGCCGAGGGGATGAGAGGGGCAGACTGCCAAACAGAGACGGCATGGGGACATGGCCGCCGTGGCTGCTGTGAGATTTATGCCCTGACTGCTGTTATTTAAAGCTGTTCAAAAAAAATTTAGATTAATAATACACACTTTTGTGCTTGTCAATCGTCTTTCCACTTGAATCGAATTGGGAAAAAAAAGCTGCACTACATCAGGCAACCACAACCACAACCTGTTGGTTTTTATTCTTATTGAGCTACTTTTTAAAGTGTGACCTAAAAATGTCCTCAATTTCCAAAAAGTGCCCTCACTTCCATGGCGTAAAACTCAAATCACTAAAAACTGGTTCTCACAAAGATAGCTGTACAAGAGCACACACCCGCACACACACACCCACACACACACACAAACACAGTTGGCATCCATGCCAAATTTCAGCCTCCTAGGATGAAAACTGTGGCCGCTGAGAGTGGTAAATTTTTGTGGACTGACCAACCAAACAACTGACCGCTCCACAGACCGAGCGTCTGGTCGCAGCTAAAAACACTTTCCCCTTTCCTCCACAGCTTCAGGTGCAAAATGTTTCATTAAAGATCTGATAAATCCCAGGAGGTTGATATCTGCTCTAATGAGTCCCAGAAACGTACCTGTGATGCTCCAAACATCTGTACAGTGATGAGTGAAATGTACTTGAACACAGGAATGAAAAACGGGGTCAACGGTTACATTTACTCATGATGAGAAGTTCACGGTGCCGACAGAGCCTCACGGCTCTCCATAATGACTCATTATATCACACATAATAAATGTCTGAGCTTTTCCAGCCCATTTCCCTCATGAATAAAACTTACCGCTGCCTATTTGAATGTTAAATACTTTTCATTGGGTTCTCAGAGTCATCTGTCCAAAGCTTGCACACACATAGTCTTTACCTCAGCATGAGGCCACTGACGTGTCTGCAAACCTTTTAAAAACCATAATGCAGTGTAATAGTATTGCATTAATGAAATACATGCTCACACACTGTGATAAATACAGACATAAATTCATTTTTTACCCCTAATGACTCTTTCAGCCTGATTTTAATACTTTGTTTTTACGCGAAAGATCAGTTGAGGGGCGACCCTCATTTGCAATGACGCCGAGTTTATTACAGCAGGAAGGAAACAACAAGAAAGAAAACAAAACTTACAGAATTCAGGCAAATAAAATTAGACGTTAAGATGAAATTTAAAATACTATTCAAAATGGCCTACATTTATAAAACTTTTAAGTTTAAAACAAGGCACAATCATTTAAAACAGTGACAAGTAGAGTTCAGCAGTTTACAGATCAATGGTGTAAAATGTCCTGAAGTTGTCACAGTGTCTGTTTTTAGGAGTCGCTGTATTGCAGTGATCAGGAGAACTGAAACTAAAAGCAGTCCTCTGTAGTTTCGACCAGGATCCTGGAGTAAGAGCAGATGTGGAAATTTTTACTCAACTACAAGTACTGTTACACTGCTGAAATATTACTCAAATACAAGTAAAAGTAAAAATGTTTTTAAAGTACAAATCACTGTTTTGAAAAATTATGGTCAGAGGAAGATGCACTGAAGGACAACACTGTTGTAAATGAGTTTTTTTTCATGACTTTAATCTATTTCTAATGTTGAGCTGACTGGATACAGTCGCCCTGCAGCCAGTCATAGCAAAGCATATGTCGCATTAAAATATAATGTCTGTACACACACACACCCAGTAGGGGGAGACAACTTTTTAATGATGAAGTAATTTTCACACACAATTTAAAGTCCAACAGGAGGCCGACGATGCTGCACACTGTACATCTGCACTGCTGCTGCATCTCTCAGCCCCATCATATCCTCTCATGTCCTCCTCCTCCTCCTCCTCGTCCTCCTCCTCATCCTCCTCCTCTGTCAGTGATGGATAAGGTCTTGTGATTGCCTTGTCAGACCTTTGGAGCATCTGCTCCTTTGGGACTGTGGTGTTTTTGTGTATTGAGTGTGCATGTGTCTCCATGTATTCGTGTGTGTGTGTGTGTGTGCGTGCGTGCGTGTGTGTGTGTGTGTGTTGTTTCTGGCCCTCAGAGTTGATTGGATTGGATTGCATTTACAGGCAGAAGGGCTGGATGGATGAACAAAGCAGCGTCAGTCAGGCCAACCCTTCATCCCCGCCCAGCTAAGCAGACACGCACTGTGTGTGTGTGTGTGTGTGTGTGTGTGTTGTGCAGACCAACTTTAGCCTTAAGCCAGTGTTGTGAGGACATTCAGGCCAGTCCTCACCACTCTAAAGGTAAAATTGAGGGTTTAGACTTGATTTTAGGCTGCAGATCAGTGAGTGCTTTGATTCTGCTGTTTTCTGTGTTTTCATTAATTTTAACTTCACTTGCATCTGAAATGAAGTTGTAACTCAGCATAAGTGATAAGCAGCAGAAACCTCAGTGGGGAGAGTTGCAGATTGAGTAGAGTGACACGTTTGAAGCAACTGCTCATCACAGCTTCGTCGGCTCTTTTACACCGAGGGATGTAACAGTTACCGGTTTCACGGTTATCCACGGTGAAATCCCCGATGGTTAGTGTTACCATATGAAATTTAAATTACCACTGAAATCGCGGCTGATTATCGTGGTGTTAAACACATGGCAAAAACTGTCCAGCTGAAAAAAAATTTGCAGTGGTGTCTCAGACACAGGCGCGCATGCGCAGCAGCAGCGTGGGTTTGTTATGTGCAACAGTGAAAACATGGCGAAAGGCAGAGAGAGCGCCGTTAAGAATATTTTACAGTGGTCAGACGTGTTGGCGTATTTTGGATTTTATATGAGCGCCGAGGGGAAGTTAATTGAGGACGGATACCGGATAGTTACCGTTAACTTTTAGCTCAAAGCTTTATATGGGAACTTCTTAATGGGGGAAATTGCCACTGTTTGTCTGTGCGACTTGTCAATAGCGGGTCAGTAATGTAAACTTAAGCACTCACTGTAAACTAGCCTATTTGTAAAAACATTAACATTCCTCATCATGTTGTTTAGACAGTTTACGTCCTCATCTGTACTGATCTCCCAACATAACTACCATGACAGCATTATTTATTTGACTGGAGTTCATCAAATCTGTTTCTTTGCGTTTCATTTGTGATGACGAACGTTTTTTAACGTCCTAACTCGTGAATTCACATCTTATATGAGCTAAATGTGGAAATGTTGGAAGGTACTGAACTTTTGCATTGAAAAACACGCCTTAATTTTTGCAGATTTTGAGTGTTTTTGTAGTCTGAGAAACTAATATAAAAACATTTTCAGCACATTTTGACAATACCGCGATAATACTGCTAACCGTGATCATTTTGGTCACTATAATCGTGATGTTAAATTTTCATACTGTTACATCTCTACTTACACTATTGTTAATTTACAGCTGATTTACTGTTTGAAGCTCCTGAGGCTCAAATTGTTCTGCAGTGAAACAGCTTCATCTCAGATGCTCCCAGTGGACAACAAACTCGCTTAGAATTTTAAAAAGTTAAAATGAGAAACTGAACTTTAAGGAGAAAAATTCAGAAAGGAAGCTGATTGTTCTGGAGAACAGGAACCTTTTTTCAGACTCAGAAACTCTGGTTGCTTCATGAAGCTCTTCAGTGAGTTCAGTGTTAGTTTTAATATCAACATTCCTGTACAACTTTATTGAGACTTAGCAGCTGAAAAGGATGAAAAATTTAATTACATGAAGGGAAACAAATGTTTGCACTGATGGATTTGAAGCTATTTTGTTATTGAAACCTGAATGAATGACTGTAGTGAGCACGAGGAAGTGTCACTGTGTTTCAAAAATGCCAAAAAAGAGTCTTTTGTACAGTTTGACACCGGGGCTTATTTTAGATATGTGACATTTAAAACTGAACATTTACTAAAGAGCTGAATGTCAGAAAGAGCCTTAAACCTGGCAAAGAGAAAAATAAAGTCCATCCTGGAAATGTGTTCAGATACCTCAAAGGATCATCCCAGTGTTCCTACATGTCATTGTTCTTTGTCAACATGGGCCACTTTATTTATGAGATATCATGTTTGTTTAAGAATGGAAAGTAGCTGAAAATGTGTGATTACATTAGTTAAAAAGAATGTCTGTGCCAGAATCTTTCATCATGCTAATATTCCAGCCAGGGAGGCAGCACTTGTAAAGAACTGTTTTTCTAGGCGTAATAATTTTGGTCTCCACAGCTTTAGAGTATTATGCTAAAGTATACACACATACATGGTCTAATTTTAACAAAAATATTTGCAGAAGATAGAGATGCTAATGGAGAGAAGTCAGACGTAGACTGGTTTGGTCTTTTAACTCCCTGAACACAGCAGGGGCCTGTACTACAAAATGAGTCCAACATGCCCTGGATTTCTTTGCATTACCCAGCTTCACTAAACCTGACAAAAGTGACCCAGCGAAGCGGTCACATGAAGCTGCTTATCAACTCAGTAAGTTAACTTAATTTTTCCTAATTTACACAAGAGCATGTGCAGCGTGTGACCAATCACAAACATGGACTGAGCAGTGTGGTGGCAGCAGAGCTGCTTATTTTAAACACGAGGAGCAAAAAAATTGCCAACTGCATGAATCACAAAAATACCTGCAGCAGAGTTCAATAAAGAGAGAGAGATCCACACATTAAAAATCTACTGTTCATAAGTTTTTAACTGTTGAGTTACACAAAACTCTTCCTCAGACTGCTTTTATAACATATTTAATATCACTGCGACGTAGCAGGGCACAAATATATCGACTGAGGCTAAATGTGTGTTTGACATTAGGCTACTAAAGCTTCACTCAAACTGTTAGACTGTGGTTGACTGTGGGTCCAAATGGACTGTGGAGTAGCCCCATTAAAAATAAACATAAAATGTAGGAAAGGGATAAGTAGGCTTAAAGTGACGACCTGGAACTTTAATGTTTGGTTGATTCTAGCGCCCCCTTTGGACAAAAGCGGTAGTGACACAAGTGCCTACTGTCCTAAAGCTCTTTGGTAGCGCGTGCCAGGCAGGCAGAACTCGGCATAACACCGGCAACACGTGCATTTGTTTTGCTAAGGTGCAAACTTACAGCTGTAGGCAGAGAATATAATTACGTTAT
>JAQFJA010074818.1:0-11796 GCA_029874485.1 Naso brachycentron
CTTTGTGAGTATGAAGCCAAAACTATATCAATACACCTACAAGCTTTAAGTGTTTGTTGTCGTTGCACTCATCTAAGCTGAACTTGTTGAGCTGCAGGTATCATACAATGTTTACAAATGATATTGGAAAAATAAAAAAGAATATGTTCAATGGCAAAAAAATGAGCAATTTACCTACCCCCCACAAATAAAAATAAATAAATAAATAAAAGAAAATTTGTACAATAAGACATTTTGGAGACGTTCATGTGCCAATACCGTGACACCATGAAACCGTGATATTCTTGCACAAGGGCATCATAAAATCATACCGTAACATGTCTAGTGGCAGGGCTAACGTTAGCTTGTTCAGTGATTGACAGTAAAGGAGGTGGTGTTTTGGTCAGAAAACAGGAATAAAGATTTGGAGACGTAACTCTTCTTTGAATTGTGAGGTAATTCAGCCTGATTTATTTTCTATTCAGTATTGCTAGCAGTCTAGAATAACATCACCATTTAGTCACTGAAATCTAAGCAGTTGCAGCAGGCTAACTACAGGCTAACAACTGTTACAGTCACAAGCATTCTGGGCTTCTTATGTGATCAGGCAGCAGGAAAGCGGTGAAAAGTAAGTTAGTTACACAACGTTTTCTTATAATTACCAATAACTGTTGATTGCACGATATCTTACATTAGATACATTACAAATACGAGCAAAATATACCAAACAGCTAGTACAGATTAAGGTGGCTGGAACAACAATCCATCTGTCGGCCATGTCGGATGGTCCATTGAGGTGACTCAGGTAACGTGGCAGCACAGGATGACACCGTGTCCCTACCTGCTGTAGAGATGTCCTCTGCTGAAGCTGCTGAAGAGCTTCCTTTACAACATCTGTGCCATTGCATGTACCACAGCTACCTTCCTACCTGCTTTGGTAGTCTTGTGGAAAATGCTCTCATCTACGTTGCAGGATTTGTTGTTCGGCAGATTCTGAGAAAGCTGTCCTGTAATTGTGTGCTGTGCCAGCATGGTAACAGATGCTGTACCAGGGCTGATGATTCCTTCGGAAGGCACGGTAAAGGTAGTGAGAGCAGCAGACAGGTGATTCACCCAGCTTTATCAGGGCAAGCTCCCAAGGTGTCAGTAGTCACGCATTTCGTGTGGGAAAAGATTGGCACAGAGAATGTGTTTTTGCTCAGGGAACACGTTGAAGAAACGCAGTTTGGCATTGACAACCATCATTCCATCTTATTGTCATTAGTCGTGTCTGTGTTTCTCAAAATAAGGCTGCACCACATTGCCAGAATCACTTCCCTTAACTTTTAGAGTGGCAGCACAAGAAAGAAGCTGTGCAAAACAGTTCTCTTTCAGGGGTTTTTAGCTCCCATAGCCCTGATTGATGAAAGAGCTTGACTTGTAAATATTGTAAATTTTTCCAGGGGGGTTGTTCGTGTACTTGTACTTAACTTAAGTATTTTCATTTTCTGCTACTTAAAGACACTCTCTAGTGAAAATCCAGTTTCAACATGTCTAGGTTACATGGCTACTTGTTTGATATGTTGCATGGCTACCTGTTTGACTGTTGTAGCTTGCCTGTCTGCTGTGGTTTGTTCTTGTCTTTTAATGCGCTTGATCTGCTGCTTCTTAATGTGATCTATGTGCTTTTAAATGTCCTCTAAGTATTACTGTTAGGCTATACTAATGTACTGACGAACCACTGTTCTACTACTGTTTTTCTAACTCGATACAAAGTGTCCATTGTACAGTAATGTCTTTTTTATTTTATTTTCCAAACTTTTTTTGATTTTTATTTTTTTATTTCTAGCTGGCAGTCATCACCTTGCCCTGGGGCTACAGTTGAAAACTAACTATGAATCTAAAACTGGCACATTTACAGAAATGTTAATGCGCACTGTCCCTGTACAAATAAACAAATAATAAATGAATAAGTGGTATTTTTCAGGTCCTCTGAGGCAAATCTGAGGTTAAATTAGCAGCCAGCACCATGGCTGTGAAGTTCCCCATTCAAACCCCCATAAACCAATGATTGTCTTGGAGAGGTGGATTCAGACACAACCAAATTGTCACTTCACTTACCTTAGGTAAAACCTCACGTTAACACGGGAACTTTGCTTTAGCCGCTCAATATATAGAATTCTTTTAAATAACTACTGTAGCCCATTTTTATCTTTAAATTTTTGAATTAATTCTTTTTATTCCACCTCTATTTTGTTTTTCTTTTATCTTACCGGTGATTTTACTATTTACACATTCAAATGACACTCATATATTACAAGGATATTCTCATAACCCAGCTTGTTGAGGAAAAAAAAGTTTATTAGTCTATATGATTACGCATTACAGGTTTGTGGTTTTACATGCATTTTTACACAAAAACCTAAATATATATGTACAAAGTTTGCCGTGTGTGTTTTTGAGTTGATTTTTTTGTTATTACGGAGAGAGAATACTTGGAAAGGACATTTTTCTGTTGTCAAAAATGTTCATCTATATTTTATAGGATTTTTATGCCTCCACGCCGGTGATAGCCAGGGCCGGAGGCATTACGTTTTTGGGTTGTCCATCTGTCTGTACGTATGCCTGTGCGTACGAACGCTTTGAGAGATGTTCTTCCAACTTTGCACAAGTGTTTACTGTGACTCAAGGATGAACTGATTAGATTTTGGCGGTCGAAGGTTAAGGTCACTGTGATGTCACGTTTGTCCGGGCCATGTTTGAGAACATAATATCTCAGAAATGCCTTGAGGGAATTTCTTCAAATTTAGTACAAGGGTGACCTGTTTAGATTTTGGAGGTCACAGGTCAAAGGGCAGGGTCACTGCAGCCAGATGTTTATACTTAGCTTGTAAATATTTCAGGAACACCTCCACGGAACTTGTTTCAGTGAGATATAAACGTCCAGTCTTCAGAAAAAAATGTATTCCTAAAGACTAGACCTTTATATCAAACTGGAACAAATTCTCTGTATTTATACAGAGTGGTTTGTGTGGTTGTCTTATCTCGGCTGATTTGGATGCAGCTACTGCAGCAAAGTACTTCACCCTGAATTTTCATGTGTGCAGTGAGTGATGAATGTGACCTGGCTGCACATTCTGCAAGATTCATATGACAGCAGTCTTCACCACCTCCATTTGACCATTTGCCTCCTGTATTTCATTACCAGCGCTACCACTTCCCACAACTTCCTTTGGCCTGTACTATAGCTCCTCAATCCTATATTTGTTACAAACAAGGTGCCTACACCACAAAACAGCCGACACTGCCACAAACACCAGTCACCCTTTCTTCCAGACCACACTGTACTTACTGTCCACCAACTGATGCTGGAAAGGTTACAGCATTCATGCCCCAATACTGCAGGGGCTACTGCAAGGCTGAGCTCATTACCATTATGTCCATTTTTGTTCTTTACTTTAACCCAAGTAACCACAACTTTTTTTTGACAGTGTACTCATCTGCCTCACACCGACCTACAGTAAAAAGTTTAGTAATCCAAACAACACATCAACACAAAAGCAAGGTGAGCAATATTTATTATTAATTGATTAATCAATTATTTTTTTATTATTATTTATCGTGCTTAAGGCCCTGGCAATTTTTATGAATACCAGTGTCTTTTTTCAATTGTTCTCAATGAGGGAAGAGAGCGTCTGCAGCAGCAGGCGGCCACCTGGAGAAAGAGCACAGTACCCTGTGGCTTTCTTCCAAGCACTCTGCATTTTTTGTAAGGCTGCTATAAGCGCTTCCAGTTGGAATTTCTCAACTTTTCAGAAAGGCACTGGTGACATCACTGATGCTTTTTTTCAGCCAACCAGTCATATTTACATCCTCCTTGCTCCATATCTCATTGCTGGAGTCATGACTGTGGAGCCATTATTATTGAGCTCATTATCCATACAGTGTATGAGGGAAAGGATCCTGTCTGATGTGTTAAAAAAAAAAAAGATGGAAAAACAGATAGTAAGAGCAGTGTCAATCATACAGCAGCCATTGTCAAGATATTGATGTGATGGAGACAAGATGCACGTGCAGCATGTATTCTCTCAGCGCACAAACGCTTTACCCCCAGCACTCCACCAGCGCTTTTCTGCCTGAAAAAAATGCCATGTGGACACGGGCCTTTAGACAGTTGCATCCGGTTCTACACATTTCTGACACCAGCACCATTCTGTAGAGGGCAACAGAGTCCATATGGCCTAAGGTTTAAAACTAAAGCCTTCCAAGGTGGTAGATATGCACACCGTCCACACATACATACAGAAATGTACAGCAGCTTAGGCAGCAACAAAAACACAGCAACAGCTTCTTCTTGTACAGAGTCATGTAATGAATGACAATCATATATCACATCTAGCTACAAAACAATGGGTTGAAGCATTGCCATCCCTTTCTTTTCAGGGATGTTCAGACTGTTGAGTATTAATTGTGCTAAAACACAAAAGAAGTGTTTGCAGTGCAAAAAATATCCACATACCGAACTGCTGCACAACAAGGACTAAATAATTTGACTTCAAAGGCAAGAAAAGCAGCCAAAATGATATCTAAGCAACTGAGGGACAAACACACGAAGTGTGTACAAAGAAATGGATTGAAATTCTTTCAGCTCTCTGCAATAACGCTTGTAACAAAGCATGAAAAAACAATGTGACATTCAACAAGAAGTGAAACACATGACTGCTGTTGGGGGTTAGCGGGTAAAACATAATAACTTTAGTTAGTGGACTGTACCGGACATACACACACACCTCTACCTCACACTACCCAAATAACAGCAAATGATAATGTCAGCAGGGTGTACAACAGTGGACATTTGTTTAAACAAACACAATCACGTGGTTCAGACACACATACTGTAATTACATATGTACACACTCAAGGCCTTTAAAAAGTATATCTTTATTTGCCTGGTGACCTTCTTCCTCTCCATGGCAACCATTAACCACTCATGCCGTGGAGCTTTAAGAGCTGTTTCTCTATTATAGTTTCACTTAGACTGATGTCAAGTAGCTTTAAATTTGCAAAGCAAATGCTCTTAAAGAACAGCCCTGGCTGCATAAATCACCTTCATTCAAATAGCACGTCTTTTTTGAATTGTGTCTAATTCAGAAAACTATCCTATAATTTGTTTCTCTCTCCAGCAAGCATTTTATCTTTACCTTCTTCACTGCCTGTTGTACAAACAAAGTGATCTAAAGAAGCAAATGATTGAAAAGAATCTAAGTAAAAGACAGCCATAAGAGGCTGCTGGTGTTTGAAAGAATATACTTAACTGGGGACTGATGAGGAACTTGTGGGTCTTAAAGGAATTGAAAAGCTGTAAAAATGAGGGGATCAGCTTTGGTAAGGATATTATTGCACCCTCTTCTTGTTTATTTCCACAACAGGGCTCCATGTAAATTATCCCAATTCTCTCATTTTATGAAGTCTGATGTGGGATTTTTATGCAAAAGACTCAGGACAAGTAGCAAAGGGAGATTAAATGTGTCTGTAACTTCTATTTAGGATTTTCTCCTGACAGTGAAGATTAGCAAGACTAGACTGCAGCTTTGCAAAATCACCTGTCTAAGTCATTTCTTGTCTCTGCATGCTACATGAATAATGTTACTGGAGGAAATACAACTGAAGTGTTAAAATTCAATGTTGCAATTTAATGAGAATGCAAGCTTCCTGAAGTCCTAGAGTTTAAGCTGGTTACTTGGCAACCCACAACAAGACTCCAGGAACTCATTGCGCCCAGCAAGGAAATAGTCCCACACATAGCCCATCACATAACCATGAGCAATTTATTTATTTTATTTTATTTTTTTTTTACAGATTTAACAGACAAGATAAACTTGTAACTTAGTGAGTTTGGAGGTGATGGTTGGTGGGTTTTAATATGTTTGGACAGAGTAAGGCTAGCTGTTGCCTCATTTCGAGTCCCATGCTAAGCTAAGCATCTGCCGGTAACTTGTAGCTTCATATTTAGTATATAAGGGCATGACAGTTGAATAGTCTTGTCTAGATCTCTATTCTTTTGATGCTACAGTTAAATTACTTAAATTGGGTTTTGTATTTTGGCATTTGTTTTTGAATTTGGTCACACATGTTGATGAGAACAGGTCCACAGAGTGGTCGAAACCAGTAACCAGGGATAAAAGCCTACTTACTGTGCAAAAAAAGCAAACAAACATTGCATTCCCAATGTTATATGGCATCTGGCGCCTTGGCTGCAGTGAGTAGTACAGGGCAGCCACCTAAGTGACCACAGCCATTCATTTGAAGTTGAGCAGAGCTTAACTTTACGCATATTAGCAGCGGCAATGCCAAAGCAGCAGCCAGTTGCAGATCAGGATGTGGTTGTCTTCCCATGGCATGAAAAGTTCGCAGCAAACATAATTTTTTTCTGATCCTCCACAATTGAAGAGAAACTAAAAACTGCGGTCTCCAGTTTCCCAGAGCTACAGAATGCGTCACTGTTCTGTCTATCGTGACACAGACATCTGAAGGAAGGCAGCAGATATAGCTGAGATAACAAGTAAGTGATGACACCCACTCAACAATGTAAATCCACACAAACAAATGCCACCCAACCATGTGCCAGTTAAGCAAGGGGAATCAATAAGTTCACAGATTGCTTTTAACAATTATTACAGTAGTTAAAATAAATCAATAATCAAGATCACAGTCAAACATGATGTCCGCAACACGGCTTAAATGTCCCGCCCCATGCCAGCAACTGCTAAAGGAGCTGGCAGCACCGGGCAAAGTGATGCCAGTGACCTGAGTGCCCACAGGCATATTTGAAGCTTTTGGTGTGAGCGCACAGTAAGACTTTTGTTCTAAGGCCCAGGCCACACATCTGTGACCTTATTTTTTTGGTGTCCATGTTAACAGATTAGAGCAGTCACACAGCGTGTGTGAGAGATGCGTGACAGACTTTTCAGTAAAAACTTCATGTTAATTAAATTTATAATAAAATGGCATGAAATATTTTATTATTGATGGGAATCATAAAAGGATAACTGTATGTAGAAAGACAGAGCTGTAAGAAGCAGCGCTGCAGCTGGAAAGCTGCCCTTGTGGCAGAGTGAGACATAGCAGCTCTGCCACAGCCAATGGGTTTGGTTTCACTGCACTAAACACATGAAACAACAACAACACAGAAACATGAAAATGAGTGCAAAGGAAGAAGATGTGCAGTAGAGTTGGGCGATAGGTAAAAATTTTCCAAGAAGCCACCGTCAGTCCATCAACTGACGATGTGCCAGTACATGCAATGTGTAGCCACCACTATTTAAGCTGTACACGGAGTGTGTAATCATGAAACGTTTTTTTTCTCTTAAAAGACAAGTGCCTTCATGCCAGTGCTGAGGATTGCGCAGGGATGAATGGATGGACTGCTGCCCAAAATATACGGGTACAAAATGCTGTGGGTCACTTTCTAACAGTTTTTGCGCTCTGGTAATTATTTACGTATAATCATCACTCGCAATTTTTATTATTTTCAGCTCTTCGGCACGAGTGGCTGAGCTGCTCTGCGTGTCAACTTTCTTAGGCAACTTGCACACAAAGTTGCACTCCACAGGTGGTCTGCCCCTGATTAAGTATTTATTTTGATAGATGAGCCACATGTTGCTTTGCAACTTCATTGATAGTGTTAGCATTAAAATTATTGAGTGCTTGAAAAAAATGTGCCTCAATTTAAAGTGGTTAAATACAAGCTTTATTCTCATGATTTTAAAAAAAAAAAAAATTTTAATTTCAAGACAGTCATTAAAAATCATCAATAACTATAGATATCAACTGATACGAAATATTTTATATCGATATACTGTTTAGCTCTATCGTCTGGCCCTAGTTATTTTAATACTTACATTTAATAACATATTCCTCTACTGCCACTACCTTGTCCATTACGTAAGCTTGAAAAAAAATAAGTAGCTGCTTTTTCTTCCTCTTCTTTTTCTTGACGGACTGCAAACCAATATATCTGACTGTGTGCATACATAAGCATGCTCGTGAACGGAACGACATTACTAGTGTGAAAGCTGGCCAGCGGGGGACAGGGGAGGTGGAGGTACGAAACAATCGTGCCTGATGTAAAAACATCCTTAGAAACAGCTAGAAAGTTTCTTGCCAATAATAATAATAATAATCGTAAAAGTTTTAAGGAGAACAAACAGGTGAGGAGGGTGAAAGAGCAGCTCTCCCTTTTACACCGCTGAGGTGTTCTTTAGCAAAGCCCTGAACCTGACGGCACCAGTGGACCTGCACAATTGCCCATAGATGAACCTCTAGTTGTACATTTTAAAACAGTGAGACAATGGGCAGTTTCACCTAAAGGCAGGCTGTCCACCTTCTCACAGAAGACTGCTGCTAAGCCAATACTAAATATGTATTCTGAGTTGATCTCATCCATGCACAGGCAGCATAAGCAATCCAATTGGAGTGCAGCACTGATTGGTGTTGAAGTGCTGAGTCACAGGCTTTAGTAACCCTGCAGGCAGCCAATCATACATAAAGATCAGCATGATGAACAAGTACAGCAACACAGAATAGAGCACCCTGTGTGTCATGAAAGGCAGAGGGTGAATGTATTGACAATACAAGCCGCATTAAATCTTCTGTAGAAAGACTGCAGACCCAAATGCAGACGATCTCTTCTTCCTTTACAGTGGCTTCAGTAAGAACCTTAGAGTTAATAAGCACATTTAAATTTTTGCTCAATCGTGGTATTGGTATTGCTGTAGCTTGTGAAGCAGGCTTATATTAAACCATTTGGTGGTTGCATGACATTAGTCTGGGGTATTGTTTGAACATTTTGATACTACAGCCAAATAGGACTTGGGATGGGTCATGATTTTAGAATTTTCCAATGCAACATGAAATGTGCTGTCTGTGTGTTTAAAACTCAAAGACAGACAGCAGAGGATTAAAAAAGCCAACTGTTGCATCGCATCACATTACCTATGTCCTGGCAAAAATAATGCACTTGAACACACTACAAAGACCACAGTTGACAGCCTACTAGCATGTAGATCCTGTACCTGTGTAGGAAACAATTCTCTAGACCATAAGGTGAAGATAGTATGCATTTATCACTGAAACAGGAAACCGAAGAACTGGCAATGCAGATATACACACTACTGTTAAAATAAAGCAGCTTTTGCAAAGCAATTTCACACCACTCTAAACCACAAATTAGATGGTTTCTTAATATAACTGCTTCTAATAAAAAATATGTCTGATTAATAGCTGTCAACCTTTAATCTTTCAGTTTTCAGAGAAGAAACAAAGAGGTGGAGGAGAAAAATAAGGAGAAAATTGTGGAATATCAATGGGCCTCATTCACACACAGTGCTTACGCACAAATCTGTGATTCACCAATATGTTCTTTAGGGCTGAGTATTGAACGTCATTTCTTTTATGGTACCGACTTAACTACCTCAATATTTTCAAGTAGGGCTCGACTGATATACCAGTTTAGCGCTATTATTGGCCTATATATCAGTATCAGCATATTTGTTCTCCGGGAAGTGCCGATATTAAAACTGTGTTTTAAGGCTGAAAAAAATACTTGGCCTAGTGATTTTAAATGCTGTAATCACATAATTTGTCCAGCAGAGGGTAGTCCCTATTTTACTTGGTAATTAGGGACCAAGCCCATAAGTCAAGAACTCCTCTAGCAAAGTTAGAGCTATTGTAGTTGCTTTGGTTTTTCTATTCTCGTCGAACCCAAATTTGGCCCCCTAAACATGCTCAAAAACTCACCAAAATTGGCACGCACATCAGGTCTGGTGAAAAATTTCATGAAATGTAAAAATTAAACCCAAAAGTGCCAAATTGTGCTCTCTAGCATCAACTATAAACACTAAAATGCCCACTACGGCCCATAGGAATGTTGTAGAGAGATCAAACTAAAACTCAATTTTTTCGTCTCATCAAAACCTAAAAATCACCCACTGACACCCCTGACCTAAATACAACAGGAAATCCACAATTTGCATTTCAAAATAAGATTTCGGCCCCAGTTTTGGTCTTGTATATTGCTAACTCCTTTGAGGGCGTTTAGTGTATTGGCTTCAAACGCCAACAGATAACTAAGGAGACACTGAGACAATGAAAGTTCTGAACAACTTTGTAATAACTTGAATGGTTTCATTTTATAAGTCATCAAAGTTCGAGTCCCAGATCACGTCATCTGCCTCTTGTAATCTAAATGAATGGGAAAAAATCTCAGGGGCAGAGAAAACGCCCTAATTGCACACCTCCAACAAGTGCCGATTCTGGCTAAACCATGAGTCACATCGACAAAATGACCAGATGTACGGCGCCACGAGGACTTGCCGAACAAGGTGATACAAGTTTTGTGGGGATAACTTCTTAAACATGGCCACTACAGCGAGAGACATAAATGGTGCCACCAGCTCACTTCCAGGGATTATGGCTGCAAATGAGAGAAAATCATGATCTTGGGTCAAACTGAGGCCCATGCAGTCTTAAGTATAAAACTGACAGCTTTGAAACCCACATAGATGGAAAGATAACAAATTTTTCTATCTGGATATTATTAATTTATGTAGGCTTTGGCCAATGTTTTGGAATCTGTGAGGTTTTTGCCAGCTTTTAAGTTTTCGTCTCAGCGCTGCTTCACTGTAGTAGTCATGTGACTCACTCTAGCTTGGAGAACATTTCCCAATACACACCCATTATAAAATCTGAAGAGGAACAGAAAAAGCTTTAAAACTGAGACTCTAATATCTCAATAATGGCAAAAGATGGCGAAAACATGTAAATACAAGATTTATAGGTTAAAGTCTCATGATTCATTTACAATTTGAATTGAGTCTGTAGCTTAAACTACGTGGAAGCAGTACACATTCAAAAAGGTGTGGGTTTGATCACCTTCCCCTTTTAATTGAATTGATATTTCTCTCTGTCTGCCTGCCTACATGACTGATCCCCACACAGCTGCCTGTACACGTCAATCAAACTTTGACCAGGTCACATAAGGTCAAATGAATGTACAGTGCCTTGCATAATTACCCCCCTTGAACTTATCCACATTTTGTAATGTTACTAACCAGAATTCCAATTGAGTTAAATGGTCCTTTTCCCATTTGATCAACACAAAATGCACAGTGCTTTGAAGGTGCAAAATATATTTTATTGTGACACAAACAATAATTAGGACAACAAAGCAGTCATCTTTTGGATGCATAAGTATTTCTCCCCCTCTGGTCAATACTTTGTAGAACCACCTTTCGCTGCAAGTCTTTTGGGGCATGTCTCATCTGACCAGAGCACCTTCTTCCACATGTTTGCTGTGTCTCCCAGATGGCTTGTGGCAAACTGCAAACTTCTTATGGCTTTCTTTCAACACTGGTTTTCTTCTTGCCACTCTTCCATGAAGGCCAGATTTGTGGAGTGCACGACTAATAGTTGGCCTGTGGACAGATTCTCCCACCTGAGCTGTGGATCTTTGCAGCTCTTCCAGAGTTACCATGGGCCTCTTGGTTGCCTCTCTGATTAAAGGGGAATTCCCGTTTTTTGACACCCGGACCTTATTTATAGGAATAAATACGCTCATATACTCACCCAGACAATTTTGGTGCAGCTTGGAGTCCTTCAGACTCTATTTAGATCCATCCGATATCTTCGTATCCATATGATAGTAGCGCACGGGGCCATGGCAATGCAGCCTCTAAATAAGACATTATCTGCAGTGAAACTTGCTCATTTCACCTACATTTTGTCATGAATCGCCAGTGTTATCACCATGTCAGCTCAACTTCCTTGTTATGGTCATCC
>JAQFJA010074844.1:0-11790 GCA_029874485.1 Naso brachycentron
CAGGGCAGAGAGAGGGGGAATGACATGCAGCAAAGGGCCACAGGTGGAATCGAACCCGAGTCCGCTGCACGAGGACAAAGCCTCTGTATATGGGGCGCTTGCTCTACTGACTGAGCCACCGGGCGCCCCAGCAACTTGTGTCTTTACTGGATCCAGAAAAACAAGATTACACTGTTAAGATTTCATCTGAGAGAGAGACCGCCGCCACACAAGAACAAAAACTATTTCTACTTCTGTCAGAGCCACACAGCTTATCCAGCTTTAGAGACTTTTTTCATTCATTTTTCACCAAACACACACCCCTAAATTGATGAAGTGATTGTGAACAGCCGATAGGAGTATTTTCTGTGTGTCAGGAGCGCAGGGGGCGGGGCCACAATTTCTTCTCCTTGCGCCACAGACGAGTGTAAGTTAGGGCCCTTTGTGTCTAGTTGCACCCACAGAAAATCATCACATGGCAGCTGTTGGATTCACTGGGTGACATTTAGAGCAGCACAAAGAGTTCACAAAGGGTGGAGGTTGAAGTGGATCTCATGTGAAACCAAAAGTCACTGCTAAATTTTTAAATTATTACAAAACTCTGTTATTACTTAGAATCAGGTTAGGTTCAGAAAACGAGCTTGGTGCAAACAGACACTGACCTCTGGACACAACCAAGCTAGCTGTTTCCTCCTGTTTCCCATCTTTATGCTAAGCTAACTCACTGTTAGCTGTGGCTTCTAAATCTTGTCCGTCTTAACTGGACAAATATGAGCGGTACGAAAGGAAAATCATGGTGAGAAAATCAATTACTGTAATTTTTAAAAAAAAGAAAATTAAAAAAAAGCTTATGTAGAATAAAAATACTGCCTATAAGAAGATGGAATTAACAAGAAACTTGTTGAACTTGTTTCACTGTAATGTTGAATGTTACAAAGCAACTTAACACCCAGTTTTAGCTCTAACACACTCTTATACAATCATAAGAGTATCAGAGTGAGTCTAAAAACCAACCGAAGTGAATTCAGTGTGAAGTTCCTCTTTAATATCCTCCATGTTGCTGCATGGCGTCGGTGTGACTGAAGATCTGTTTCCTCACATGAAGCATCTTACAGTCACACACTGCCGCATTAGCACCATTTCTATATTTATACCTGAAACTAAAGCTGCTTGCTTTCTCCCACACAAAGAACATTTCTGTATGAAGCATGCATCATTCGATAAGAAACGAGGGGGTCGTGAAAATGTGTGTGTGTGCATGTGTGTGTGTTGCCCCTTTGTTATGATCTCACAGTATATTTAACATATTTTAACAGATGATGTGGATTTTGATGCCATATTTATTTAAATTTAATTTCATGTCATTTTATTGATACTGAATAGTTCATGATCACGTGTATCCTGAGGTCTTTGACAATTAACCACAATGAAACTCCCGAGAGTTAGTGTGAAATTTATATAGTCATTAAAATTGCGGTTGATTACTGTGGTGTCAAGCTAATGGTTAAAACTGTCCTGCATCAACTAAAATTGGCATTGATGCTGTTGTAATGAAAAGTCATGTTAAAGAGAGCAATGTTAGCCATAAATACTAATCATGAAAGCATGTGCTACAATATAAACCATATTAATCACATAACCCATGTAATCAAACATAAACATGTATTTTAGCAGTTTGTGGTAAAGGATAAAATGCAACATGTATTTTTTTAAAATGTAGTTGGAGTCTGCTGAGAGATGAGTGTGTCAGAACCTCAGGCTGATCTTTATGCAGTTGGAGTTTTTCTGAACCTAAGTGTGTCAGGAGCTCAGCTGACACGAGCTCCAATGGATGGAAATTCCCCACTGATAGACATCTTGCAGGTGGTTGCAAAGTCCCAGAGTCTCCAAAATCTTACACAAGTAGAAATTTGTCCCAAGATGTGCAAGTATGTGGGGGTGGAATCAGACATTTGATTGACTTGGTGTGACACCAATAGATTTGAGACAGAAAATGTTCATTTTTAAAAAATAGATGGCAGAAGGAGGGACTCAGTGTAGTATAAAAGCAGGGTGCAGATCAGTCCAGGTTCAGTCTTCTCCACTGAAAAAAAGAATCCTTTGGATTTACTTGATTTTAATGTGTACATCGGTCCCACATGATAAGAATGTGGATGACTGACCTAATTTCCTTCTTTTTCTCAATGAATTATTACTTGTTAAACCAAAATATTTCAATCATGTTCAGGTATTTAAAATAATGAAGCGGAGTCAACCTATTTTTTTGAGCTACTGCCACACCAATTAATTAAGTATTAAAAAAGTGATTTTATCATGTTCAGGATACCTGATTTTCAAATATAACAAACTTGATTTGTTAATGCTAGTATTATTTAAAAGTATTATGTAACTTAAAAGCAATTTTATTATTTCCTTACAACCCAGGTTAGGTCTCAAAATTTAACTTGATTTTTTTAAGCCAGGCAAATGCATTGTAGAGATCAGTTTTGTGTTGTATGCAAATACAGAAAATCAAAACCAACTGCATTGAAAAAGAATGTACTGTATTCTTCCATAAAACTTTGCAAATCACACATACAGCAACTTTGGCATAGAAATACAAAGATAGAACCAGTAGATTCAAAATACAAACCCCAAATCACTTATTACTGTACAGTCAAAAACTGAACAGTTATTACTGCACAAGTGCATCCTCAACAGCACATACAAAATAAACAACAGTAATAAAATTACTTTTAGTGTAAACCAGTAAACAAAATATGCCACAATTTGAATTTGGCAAGTAAGAGCTAGTGTTCACACATACAAATCACACACATACAGTAACTTCAGTGTAGAAATTCAAAGCTGTAACCATTATAATACCAGTAGATTCAAAACACAACTTATTGCAGTACATTCAAAAACTGTGAACACTTATTAATGCAAAAGCACATCCTCAACAGCACATACAAAATAACAGTAATAAAAGTATTTTTTTTACTGTAAAACAGTAAACAAAATATGCCAAAATCTGAATTAGGCAAGTAAGAGCTAGTGTTCATGAAAAAAATTAACCATGACAGTTAACCCTGTGAACACCATTTTACATGGATGACAAATCAAAGTAGATTTGCAAACAAAAAGTAATAAACCCTGCATCAACTCGTCATGGAGAAACAGCACACAAAAAAAAAGGGTGCAGTGATATCAGTGTGACCAGTTCACTGAGAGAGCCTGTTTTTCAGAGCAAGTGCTTTGTTGGAAAGCTTACCTCCATCCAGTTCCATCCAAATCTTTTGGATAACCTCGAAAGTGGAGCAGAGGTCAGGAGGGTAGCTCAGGTTGAGCACATACATCAGTCCGAACAGCATAGCAACAGCTAATGCTACATTATCAAGATCTTGTACCACCTTGATTCCTTCAAGAACAATGCCATTGTCTTCTACTTCATCACTTGAAGCATGTTCTTTGACAACATAGATCCCAACAGTGGTGTCTTCAATGGCCTCATTGATGGTGTTGTTGTCCAGGCTCTGTACAAAACAGACAAAAGTTAAGTAAACCAAAGTTAGCCAAATCAAAACTATTCACAAAGCTCCATCAAGAAAATGATAAACATAAAACAGTGACACTATAGGTCTAAGGAAGGTGAAAGTTAGATTAATAATAAGTAAATAATAAATAAATAATAACAATAAGTTAATAAACATGGAAGCATTATCTGTTCCATGAGAAACCATTTTAATGCAGTCTGAGCCACTTGGTTGCACATTTACAGATCCGTGACTGTATGAACACAGGATTCTCTTTCAGCACGTACACAGATGAGACGGCTGCGGGCCATTTGCTAGATTTGACTAAAAGTCTTGAGAACCGTTCATGCTACCTCTAAGTTCATTTGGCAATAACCAGAAACACTGTATAGATTTTTTGTATGAAACAGTAAGCCATTGATGATGAAATTATAATAAATATTATTTTAATTGATGAATAATTTCAGCAAAAGTGATCAAGAATGAGAAAAAGAGAAGAGGGAAAGAAGAGTGTAAGAACTGATTCATATACATACCACATATTCCTGTAGAAGGTTAACTGGATCTTCGCCCATGTAGACACAGACTCCTTTAATGATCCACTCCCGTCCAGCATCGACATCATCACGCTGAAAGGACATTTTCTAGATTAGTGTCTCAATTCAGCTCATGTGCCTTAACTTAACAACATTGATTGGTGGGGAAAAAAGGCAGCAATTCTTTAAAAAACATTTCTAGGACTGTAGGAGGCCTGCATGACTTACATTAGGATTTGTGCAGTAAGTCTTTTGAGCTTTTCCCCTCGCTGTCCTCCTCTCTTTTGGAACAGTCTTGTCAGGTTGTCAGAGTGGAGGTCTAGCTGAGACAGGAACTTGGACTGAAGTGGAACGGTGGTGATTCTCTTGAATTCAGCGTTGATCTGAAAAAGCAGAGGACTCAGAGAATGTCACCATCATACATAAAAGCAGAGCAGAACAGTCAAGGAGGGAGATGAAGCACAGACACATGATGTGCTATTAGGTACAATAGCAATTTGCCAGTGCACACAAGACATTCCTTTCAACAGCTAATCCAAGATAATGATAATAATAAAAAACAGCATGAGATCAGCCTACCTCACTGACTTCAGACAAAGCAGGCCATCTTGCCATGAAATCAGCCACCATCGGTGCATCGCGAACAACCTCACGTCGTCTATATGCGAAAGTCTTTTCCATCGTGAGCTTCACAGCCTCTCGGTTGTTCCTCTACTTTACGTCCAAGAGTGAAGCTTTCCGCATGGCTTCTAGACTCTCCTCAGTTTCAGCTGATGGGTATGTGGGGCAAAAATTAACTTCTGCTCTCTTTGCCTTTTTGATGCCAAAGGCTGCGCTGCGCTTTCCAACAGGTTTGTTTTTTAAAGAGTTCACTGTCACTTCTGGGCATCCCAGATTTCTCAGTTGTGTGCGGTAGTTAGATAGTTTATATTTTAAACTCATCTTCCATCCACCATATCCAGTACTGGACCCCTTCTCAGTTAGACATGGATGTTTCTTGATGAGACTCTGGGCTACTTGTTCCATCTCCTTATCACTAACATAGACTTTATACTGCACAATTTCCTGCACTAACCCATCATGGATGGTTGACTTCAACTTGGGATCTGGAATGAGCACAGTGCCATTTTGAATGTACACTAAACCTGCCTGCTGAAGTTTTAACTCTGCATCATAGGAGAACTTAGGTACATGAAACGCAGCTGGCCAGGAGGACCGTGAGCTTGTTGACTCATTTGATGACAGTACATCTGTATCCACAAGTTCACCTGACAGTGGCGAAGAGTCAATGGGACCTGAAGCTTGGAGGGGTAGGACTGGAGAGCTCTCATGTTGCATTGTGGGCGTTGACAAATCAATTACTCTCACAGTCCCTCTGTCCTCCACCTCTGAAACTGAAGTTAGGTTCATAAACTCATTCCCAAACAATGAGTCCATAAACTGGAGTCTGATGTTTCCCTGAAGGTTACACTGTTTTTTGACTTCAGCCATAAGGTCTTCAAGAGATTCAGGTAGTCCATGTGCAAGACTCAGCCTCAGTCAGTAAGATCTTCACGATCACAGGCATGGCCATCTTCAAAGCCCTTTATTCTGCAGAAACACAAAGAATATTAATCAGACATCAATATAATTTGAAATGTCAAATCCAGTATAAAATATATTCGTATGGTGGGAAAGAATTAGAATAGTCAACTAGTATTTATTTAATTGAATTTCAGACATTTTAGCACTTCAACGACCTGAGGACACCGTGCCCTGAATTTTGAAGCTAGGTTAGAACAGATGAAGACCCCATGAATTTAAAGGTAAGACCTTTTAATCGCTAACATTTTAACTGGCATAACCCCATGAATTCTAATTTAAAGTTTTTTTAATGACTTACATATCACACAAACTATGACACACACACATAAGTCACAAATTTCATAAACCCTCCCCTCAATTATTGCACATCACCTTTTATTTCAATATGTCTTTTCAAAGTCACCATGCGAACTGATCCAATCTTGTAGTCAGCTAGTGGATAAGTGTCAAGCTGTTCACTGACTGCCACAAGTGTGAATGTTCTTGTGGGTGATGGACTGAGTTCAAAGGCTCTATAATGCTCTCTATACCAGCCACAGAGCTCATTGACAATATAGAACACACTGTCGTGCAAAATGCAGATTTGGTCAATTTCACTAAATTCAGGCAATCCACTTGTTGCTCTGTGAGCCAGTATCATTCCCTTCCTGTAGGTTATGCCCTTGGTTTTCACACACTGCGCAAGTTGAACCTCAGGTGTGTCTGGGAACTTCTGTCTGATGACTTGTGCTATCTCCTCTCTGAGTAAGTCTACTGGTAGAGTGGATACAGCTGAAACCTCTAGGTCTGACTTACTTGGACATGGAGAGCCCGGATGGTAGGCGATCATCATTTGATGCTTTGAGGCTAAGGACAGAGGCACATTTTTGAAACAGCTTGTATGCCTGATGACCTGCTTAAAAAAGCTGTGCTTAGCCTCAAAGCGCATCGTCCACTGTCCAACAACTGGACCAGACAGCCTAATTATTTGGGGGTAGTGCTCCAAATAATGTTGTTTTGGGATGAGCTTGATATCGGGGAACAGTGTCTGGAACCGCTGCATGTGCTCCAGGATTTTGCCTTCCAAAAATGCTAGTGAGTCATCACTATGTATGGGGGCAACAAAAAGCTCAGTGATGTCCTTTAGATCCATGAGGATGAGCCATGCAGGTTCATCCTCAGGTACACATGATCCCACCAAAAAAGGTAAAAACCTGAGCAAACTCCAATTTTCATGGGCATTTCCACCCACTGTTTTTCTGCTAGAGAAACTCTGTGACACAACATGAGGTTTGTTTGTCCTGTCGGCCCATTTGTAGGGAAACTTCAAGATAGCAGTGTTCAGATCAGCTAATGTAAGTGTTTGTTTGAAATGAGCACTGTCAAGCAACGAGCAAGCTCTACTGGGATTATACCCTCAAATACATCATGGGCAAGATCAGGAGGATAACCGAAGATGACATGAAAATGAGACAGATTTTTTGTGAAGACACATTCCTTTTTCACTCCAAAACAACTTGTACCTGTATCTTTGACTTGTCTGACGTGGGTCTGATGTAGCTCCTTGGTTCTCAGACTAAAAGCACCAGATGCAACAGAATGTAGCTGAATATCACTGCTGCTTCCTGTGCAAAATCTGCAATAGTATTCCACTGAAAAACTCTGCAAAAATCCTGCAACACTATGAGCTCCCAGGTTGTCAGCCACTACACTGAATACTGTACCTTTAAGTGACTCACCTAACAGTGGGACATAAACACCGAAGTCCTCAAGAGTTTTTAGATCCTGTAGGAGAGGTTCAAAGATTTTATCATAACCATAGGTGTTCACATCATTGGTTTTGCACAATACTGACAAGGAGATGGATGACAAAGCAGAATGAGACCCTGGGGGCAAGTTAGCCAATACCCAATAAACAGCACAAAGCTTATGCTTCTTTCGTGAGGTGCCAAGTGGGTTACAAGTTTCAAAGTCATCAACATATAAATTTAGGATGATCCTTGGATTTTCTCCAGCAAAGAAACAATTTTCCTTAAATAGAGAGCCGTCCCTTGAGGATCTGTACTGATGTGTCACACCAGAATTTGTGCTTTCCTGTCTTTGATGACCCTCAACAACTTTTGTAATGATATCCTCTCTACTTAACTGCTGCTGTAAGGACTTCAATATTGGGACATATTGGAAACTCCATTTGTTTTTAGCATCAAGAATGTATTCAACTGGCTCTCTAACCCCAAAGCTATCCTTGTAATACTGCTTACACAGATAGGCTGTACTTAGAGAGCCACCTTTTTGTATGGACCTTTGCACTGGATTACCAGAACAAATTGCATTAGCAGTTTCTCTAATTACAAGTTCATCAACAGAGAGGTTTCTCTGAAGAAAGATGTCACTCACAATGTCACAAGATAATGGCACAGGGGCAGAACAGATCAAATGATGGAGTTCCCCGAGAAAATCATCTACAGCTGAAGTGGGAACATGGACCAAATAACTTCAGCAAAGCAGCTGCAAATCTATGCTCAATGACCTTCTGCAAGTCTTCAGTATGAGAATGAGTGTTTGAAGGAATGGCAGTATCTGACTGCTCAACATACTCCTCACTGTTTTCCTTCAATTCATTCACAGATGATATCCTTGTAGTTGTAACTACTTCTGGTTTAAAATCAACCAATGTGTGATGGCAGTGTTTTTGGTTTTTGTGTGATTTGAAAGTGCAATAAATGTTTGTCTTAAAGTCACATCCTAAAAACATACAAATGACTGTCTCGTTTCGTTTGAGATGTGCATTTATATGAGAAAAACAATCCTTCTCTGATGCTAAATCAGTACAACTACAAATGTGACAACTGAATATAGCTTCTTTTTGTGAGGGACAGCTGTGGTGTGGATTTTACTTTGGTGGACAATAAGGGCATTCCAAGTCTTAAATGTGCATGGACAGTGCTGGTATGTACATGGATAGCGAGAACTATGTCCAAAATGTGGATGCTTTAACTTGTAGTGATGTAAAAGTTTGGACCTACTTGATACAATTTCTGTGCACCCCTCACAACTCCACATTCCCTGGACCTAATCCTGCAACATACATCAAGATCATCATTAGCCATATCATTCATCCCCAAAATGCAATTCACAACGAAAAGGCTCACTGCACTACCAAAATTCTATAAAAGATGGAAATATACCATCATTTCAAAATAAATTCATAGGACTTTAAACACAAGGACTAACACTTGCTTGTTTAGACCAGCGGTATTTGGCAGATAAAGCACGTCAATATTTATAATCAAATGTGAAAAAAAACCCAACATTTTATCAATATCTCACATTCTTTTAAAATGTATCTCAAGGTAGATGAAGATACAAATTTAGGGCTTAAATAAATGTGAGAGTACCTACCCATTATAGAGCCTTTGAATGCATGATATGCAAATGGGACAGTGAACCTGTAAAAGAAAATATTTAGCATCAGTCAGGTGTCTCAGTTAAAAAAAGAAAAAAAAAGAAGAAAAAACACACTCGCACACAATCCTAAACATGTCATAACTACATACAAGTCAGTAAATTCGATTAAACTCACTCAACATAGCCAGCTAACGGCTGCTCTCCAACGGCAGTGGGCCCAGGAGCCGCGGGCTCAGCAGAGAAACAGACACTGACGCTTACTGTCTACAGTAAATTATCTAACGTTACTGGGTGTTAGCTAAAGTTCCCCAACATGTAGGCTAATGAAAATAGGCTATAATTACACAGAGTTAACAGGCTTGTTATATTATGTTACTGTTGAAAACAGCGCTCAAGTCGACAGTCGCCCAACTTACACTAACAGGAACATATATAAATTTGAAGAACTTACTTTTTCTAATATTGGGTCATGACCTCTTGCTGCAAAGCATGGAGACTTTCTTCTCACAACGTTCCGCTCGTCGCATGGATCTGTTGGTTCGCGGTCTTTCCTTTGGCTCTTCTTCTTTTGGTCTATGTTTGGCATCGAACTACCGGCGTGTAAGCACCACTCTCTGTTCCGGAGGGATAATGACACTGCCTGGCGTCATTCAAGACTAAACTCGATTACAATGAGTTTGTTTTTTTAATTTGATCAATTTCAATCAACTCGCAAGAAACTAGTTAATTCAACATTCTTCATAAACAACTTAAGTGTACTTGATTAAACCATGTTCACAAACAGGATATAAATTAATTGTGTTGCTTTTACTAACTTCACTTTTGTAAATTCAAAGACCCAATATTTCCCTCGGGACTCGGGTTTATATGGCTGTACTGGGAATAAACTCTACTGCTTTCAGTGATTTCATCAACTTTTACAAGACTTTGAACTTACCATTAGAGGACTTTTTGCTAAGTGTTGGGGACAAAAAATCAGAGTCAAACACTGGCCCTGACCTGAATGTTTGGCCAACAATGTCCCAGACACAGGCGTGTATGCACGGCAGCAACGTGGGTTTGTTATGAGCTACAGTGAAAACATGACAGAGGGCAGTGATAGCGCTGGTCAGGACAATTTTCAGCTGTCCAACAGGAAGAAGTCAGAAGTGTGGGCATATTTTGAGCTTTGTAAGAGTGCTGAGGGCAAGTTAATAGAAGACGGACACAGGAAGTGCAGGAAGAGAGTCATTGCTAATATGGGCAACACATTAAATCTGCTCAGTCGTCTTCATGACCACCACCCGCAACTTTAAAGCAAGTAAGTTACTGATAACTTTTAGCTCAATGCTTGATGTGGGAACTTGGTACTTGGGGAGATCGCCATGTTTTTCTGTTCAACTCGCCAGTAGTGGGCCAATAATGTAAACTTTGGTGCTCAGTGTAAGCCAGTCGTAAAAACACTACACATCACGGTCTAGTGGAGCCCAGCGGCACGTTTTCTTCCCCGCAGCCTCCGAGCAAGTTTAATGTCCATGTGAATTCCACACAGGATTGGGATAATACTGATAACTGTGATCATTTTGATCACTGTAATTGTGATGTGAAAGTTTTGTACGGTTACACCTCTACATGTGGCAGATTTCACGCAGCAGCCATCATGTCCTCCATCCTTCAGGTAAACACTCGCAGAGACTTTTGTTCACGCTGTATTTAGAGGCAGCTTGACATTTTCATTGCGTCATTGCGGGAACACTCTGTGCTGAGCCAGGAGCTCCAAACGAATGACTTATGAACATGTTCATGCAATGTTTTGTCTTTAATTTTTGCACCACACATTCTAAGTCCAGCAAAGTCCACTGCTCATTTGTTACAGTCCCGTGTCAGCACTGTCCGAACATTTTTCTGCAATCATTTGCCACCCGTGAGCCTTTGTCTGGCATTTAGCAGTGACGTGCCCTCCCACTGCTCGACTGGCACAGCTCCTGCCTATAGTTACAGCGTTGAGATGATGGTATCCCGCAGAGCTTCAGCTAATTTACTCTCACCGGGTGAAATAATGCTTCATGAGAGAAAGAACAGGTCTGCGACAGACGACCAGTGCAGCAAATAAATAGATCTACTAGAAAGAATGTATAAATGTGAACAAATGATCTGTCCTCATATGCTGCAGCAAAGACAAAAATGTTGAAACAAAGAGAAGAGGAACAATTTCTCTCAAGGTTTTACGGTAGCAACCTCTCTAAATAAATGCCAGATATGAGTGCAGACTGCTCGTGTCTATTTTTGGCAGGCGGGATAATGTCCATAGATTGCTGCTGAGGATAGATGAAAGGAATACTAAAAGAAAAAGGCAGAGGCTCAGGCAAAAGTGCTGCTCTGTGTCTGCAATTGTTAACATAAGGAGTGTCCTGGGAGTTATAGCCATACTGGCGGATTCTGCATATCATGATTTATGCTCAGTGTGAATGCAGGAACGTCCTGTGACCTTAACGTGGAAGTGGAGAGGTGGACAGATGTGCAACAAGTTCCACTTTGGTCCAAACTACAAAAAACAGCTGTCAGTGCGCATGGAGCAAACGTCTCTGAATCACTAAACACTGAAGGTAAGAGCTGCAGATCAAAAGTGTTGAAACAGGTTAAGCTAAGCTAAGCTAAGCTAAATCCATCCCTTCATTAATATCAATAATCATAATGGCAGGTTAAATGTGTTCGCACCTACAGTAACACATGGAGCTTGAAAGAGAGGCATAAAACACACGTTCAGAGCCTCAGAACAAAAATTCTTTTCAGCTCTGTTGTTCTGAGAG
>JAQFJA010074868.1:0-11786 GCA_029874485.1 Naso brachycentron
CCATAACGAACAAGAAGAAACAACAGAAAAGTGAGCAGCCGCTGTAAACATTCATTGAACAACATGAATACTTTTAAGGACACAAATGGTTTAAATCGTGTTTAGTTTAGTTCAAGTAGCCTAGCCTAACTATGTTCATGTTGATAATGTTTATGGCTTATTTTATTGTGAGTTGTGTGTGATTACCAATTATTTTTTTTTAAAGACAGCTGAATTTGGAATTAATATTTCTAAGAAATAGGATTTGGATTAATCATAAAGTGTAGTCCTACCTGTTTTTTAAAAATAAGTAAATATTTGATTACATTTTACGCTAGGCACACAGAATTCACACTGTTTGCTCAGCAAATGTTCTGTTAAAATATTGTCATTCAGTCAATAAGGTTTACTTTATGACATATTTTATTGTGAGTTGTGTGTGATTACCAATTGATTTTTTTAAAGACTGCTGAGTTTGGAATTTATATTGGCAAAGAAATAGGATTTGGATTAATTATAAAGTGTAGTCCTACCTATTTATTTTTAAATAAGTAAATATTTGATTACTTTTTACGCTAGGCACACAGAATTCACACTGTTTGCTCAGCAAATGTTCTCTTAAAATATTGTCATTCAGTCAATAAGGTTTACTGTCTGTCAGGAGTTTGGGAGGTGAATGTCAGATAAAATCACACAAAACCTGCAGTCACACAGCAGTTGTAATACAATGTACAATTTTTCAGTTAAATATCTTATCATATATCATACTTTATTTATTATGAGAAAAATTACTTCAATCGGGAAAATTTTGAATTTTGAATTTGCTGTTTGTTTTGAAGTAACCCAAGCAACCAAGAGTGAGTGCTGTTCTCTCAGCACTCATGGAATGCCTCTTGTCCAATCAAACGTGAGTGAGTAGTGAGTAAACAGTACTGAATAATATTCAAACATAAATAGTGGAGTCACTGAAAATTGATACAGAATAGTTAATATAAGGGAATATCCCAAAACATGGAAAGACTATTTTTTTTAAATATTTTATTTTTTTATTTAGACAGATATTTTTTTTACTTTTGTGCCTTTATTTGTCAGATAGGACAATTGCAGAGTGGACAGCAAGCAGGGGAGAGAGAGGGGGAATGACCGGCAGCAAAGGTCCACAGGGCAGAATCGAACCATGGCCTGCTCTACCAACTGAGCCACCAGGCACCCTGCAATAACAAACCTCTGTCTGAAATCGTAATGACGGTAGGCTAAGATGACGACTGCAGCTGGGTGAGTAGGAAAACCCTTTTGCTCTCTGCTGTGCTGAAGTTGTTTCATGGTAAGCTGGCTCTGTGTTATTGTTATTTTTGTAATAGGGATTTTCTTGTGTTATTCTTCCCTAATTTTTGAGTTTTTTCTGCTAGCTGAGGGGAAGTGCTGAGTTATCTTTTTTTAAAATGAAAAAATAATCACCCATAGCGATGGTGTGTGTTCCATAATTGATTTGAATGTTATAATGATTTGAATTGAAAAAGGTCCCACATTTCTAAATATGCTGGTTGACTTAAAATGTAGTGAAATATTTGACTGATGTGAATGGAAGAATGGACACAACTTAAGATGTATTGTGGTTGATCTACGGCACATTATAATGTTTTACGGAAACAGTAGTATAAACTATTGCACATTATTGTGTAAAACAAGTGACAGATATGCATGGAAGAAAGGGCTGAAATTTCAAAGTCTGTTAAACTGTAGTGAAATGTTTGTCTGATGTGAATGGAAGAATGGGCACAACTTAAATATTTGGTTCTCACACACACACAACTGAAATGCTTTTATATACACAGCTGAAAGCTTTTATACACACAACTGAAATGCGCTCACACACATTATTGAATCGCTCTCATAAATACTACTGAGATTTCAGTGTATCAGGAAGGCGTTTCAGTGTAAACGGAAAGCAGCTCGGAAGAGGATGTGGAACGGCTTTGGAGCGCACATGTCCTCCCGGGAGTTCTCCGGTCATTTAACAGAAGCTGCTGTATTACTGAACAACATTTTGGCATCGGCAGAGACAATTCGAACGTTGTCTAATGCAACAACCGGGCAACAGTCACAGGTTGCCTCTGGTGCTGACACGGTGGAGAGTCGACTGATGTCACTCTTCCCATCTCGCGGCCGCAGCAGCCGCAACTGCCAGCCACAGCCAGCTGCTGGTCCGGTCTGGACTTCCGTGCCGCGGTATCAAGCTCAGCAGAGCTTCGGCACATGGACATCGGCCACTGTGGCAGCAGAGCTTCGGCACATGGACATCAGTCACAAGGAGTCCGGTCCAGACTTCCGTGCCACGGTATCAAGCTCTGCCGATGCCAAAATGTTGTTCAGTAATGCAGCAGCTTCTGTTAAATGACCAGAGAACTCCTGGGAGGACATGTGCGCTCCAAAGCCGTTCCACATCCTCTTCCGAGCTGCCTTCCGTTTACACTGAAACGCCTTCCTGTTACACTGAAACGCCTTCCTGTTACACTGAAATCTCAGTAGTATTTATGAGAGCGTTTCAATAATGTGTGTGAGGGCATTTCAGTTGTGTGTATAAAAGCATTTCAGTTGTCTGTATAAAACATTTCAGTTGTGTGCATAAAAGCATTTCAGCTGTGTGTGTGAGAACAAAACATTCATCAAAACATCATTGATCCCTGGATCCCTGGATCTCTATAATGCCTGTCTCTCTCATGTATAATAACACATTACAATGCATTATGAACCCACTTGTAATGCATTTTATATGGTTCTAGTTATGGTTTGGATTATGGTTAGGGTTTGCTTAAACCTCGTCTTGCTTATAACTATGATTGTACAGCACTATAGGCACATTATAAGGCATTGTAAGTATGTTCATAATGCATTATAGATGGATGCTTTAAGTAAAGTGTTAGCGAAATGTTGAAATAATGTGTATGGAGAGACGAGCACAAGTTTCGATGTGTTGTGGTTAATCTATAGTGCACTGATCCTCTCATAGATAAGTTATAATTCATCGATGCAGTTTAGACTGATCAGACTGTCTAAAACATTGCGGTAGGTAACATTGCACCTCGTACCAATAAGGCAAATTTTTTAGGTGTCTTCAGTTACGTTTTTGTGCACTTTTTGCTCATTAGACTGACAAGCATGTAGGGAGGAAGGGATGGCATTTAGAATTTTTGTTGCTATTTGACTTTGTTTTATAGCATGCACTTTCTCGTCTTTGTCCTATGAACTTTTTTGTTTGTCTGTTTGTTTGTGTTTATTTACTGTCCCTTATTTTTGATGCTGTGTCTTTGTTGAAATTATTTATTTCACTGTGTCCATGTTGACTGTCATGACTACAAATGAAAGTGGGCTATGTGCTAATTCTAGTACACCCATCTCTTTGTTTACTGCAGACAATTAGCCTATAGTACATGCATACTGTCCTTCACAAATGATATAAAGTGAATAAAATGTTTTACTGAAACAGCAGTATAAACTATTGCACATTATTGTGTAAAACAAGTGACAGATATGCATGGAAGAAAGGGCTGAAATTTCAAAGTCTGTTAAACTGTAGTGAAATGTTTGTCTGATGTGAATGGAAGAATGGGCACAACTTAAATATTTGGTTCTCACACACACACAACTGAAATGCTTTTATATACACAGCTGAAAGCTTTTATACACACAACTGAAATGCGCTCACACACATTATTGAATCGCTCTCATAAATACTACTGAGATTTCAGTGTATCAGGAAGGCGTTTCAGTGTAAACGGAAAGCAGCTCGGAAGAGGATGTGGAACGGCTTTGGAGCGCACATGTCCTCCCGGGAGTTCTCCGGTCATTTAACAGAAGCTGCTGTATTACTGAACAACATTTTGGCATCGGCAGAGACAATTCGAACGTTGTCTAATGCAACAACCGGGCAACAGTCACAGGTTGCCTCTGGTGCTGACACGGTGGAGAGTCGACTGATGTCACTCTTCCCATCTCGCGGCCGCAGCAGCCGCAACTGCCAGCCACAGCCAGCTGCTGGTCCGGTCTGGACTTCCGTGCCGCGGTATCAAGCTCAGCAGAGCTTCGGCACATGGACATCGGCCACTGTGGCAGCAGAGCTTCGGCACATGGACATCAGTCACAAGGAGTCCGGTCCAGACTTCCGTGCCACGGTATCAAGCTCTGCCGATGCCAAAATGTTGTTCAGTAATGCAGCAGCTTCTGTTAAATGACCAGAGAACTCCTGGGAGGACATGTGCGCTCCAAAGCCGTTCCACTTCCTCTTCCGAGCTGCCTTCCGTTTACACTGAAACGCCTTCCTGTTACACTGAAATCTCAGTAGTATTTATGAGAGCGTTTCAATAATGTGTGTGAGCGCATTTCAGCTGTGTGTGTGTGAGAACAAAACATTTCAGTTGTGTGTGTGAGACAGCATAACATTTCAGTCGTGTTTGTGAAAGCATTTCACTTGTAAGTGTGTGAAGTTTCTACTATAGTGTGTGAATGTGTTTTGTTATGTGTGTGTGAATGCTAATTCTGAATTATGTCCCTGACGGCCCCTCATACAAACACACAGACACACACACACACACACACACACACACACACACACTGCTCGTTTGCTTATGGTTGTCCATTGTCACCAACTTTGACTTCCACTACTGCTTGTGGGTCATTTCATGGCTGTATAGTCCGATGCAGGATTTTCATTGTCTGCACTGACAGGACAAGATTCAGTCTTATGGAGTCATCATTCTGTCTTTATTCAAGAGCGCTGTCTTTCAGTTTGAGAGCATGATTTATTGATTTTACTGGCAGATTTTGTAATGCTTTTCTGCCCTCCTGCTCAAAAGGTTCCTTCTTGTGCTGAAATTTGCTGTGCTTTTGCACAAACCTATCTGTTCCAATGCAAATATAATGCTTGCTTGGACAGATTTCAGCCTCTCTCCTCGCTCTTGGACTTTTCTGCGTACTCGCAAAACTTTTGCTCTCGGATCTTTTCTCTGCTGGTGGATTTTCCCTGTGACAGTCATGGTTACATCGTTTTGTTCTTACTCTTCCTGCTCTCCGGGGCTATATTTAATGTGTTTCCCAGTTTTCTTTAATAATTAATAGTCAATGCATATACCAGATCATTATTATTTTTGCATCAGCGAGGCCTACATAAAGTAGCAGTCACAGACGACACCGCCCGCTGTCGGGGTCTGTCAGCCGCGTAACTCAGGAGAGGAGAGCTGAGCAGGAGTGCGGCTAGCACAGTTGATGCTCACCATAGACCGCAGCAGATCTCAAGTAATTTTTTTAAAATCAAAACATTAACCTCTGCCAACATTGGTTTTGCCTTCACTGTGAAAGGCTAACGTGAATGCTGCAGTCCATGGTGAGCATCAACTGTGCCAGCCGGATTTGCGCTCAGCTCTCCTCTTCTGAGTTACACGGCTGACGCACACCGACAGCGGGCGGTGTCTTCTGTGACTGCTACTTTACGAAGGCCTCGCTAATGCAAAAATGATAATGATCTGGTATATGTATTGACTGAATGTGTGTGAATGGGTAAATGCTGACTTGTGTTGTAAATTGTGTAAATTTTAAATTGCTGACTGTGTTTAGCTAGTCCAAAGACTAGAGAAATGCTTTATAAGTGAATTCCATTTACCATTTCATGTATTTTAGTATTTTACAGATAATTGACCTTCCTCTGTAAGACTGTGTAGGTGACAAAGGTAAGTTGACAAAATGAACAACCTTCATAAATCTTTAAACTCATTCATTTTAAATATTTGCTTACTTAACTGACTTTGTCACTCATGTTGTGTTTCTGTACCCTTCATCAACCTCCCAGTGAGAAACGATGATGTGTAAGACTCCAGGATTTCCATGACCACACGATGACCACGAGAGGGAGGACCAGACCAGAAGGACCAGACCAGAAGGAGGACCAGACCAGAAGGAGGACCAGACCAGAAGGATGAATGACGACAGAGCCAGCAGGAGAGGGGTGCTCGCCTTTCTGTCAGTGGGCTCAGTAAGTAATCCCCTCATTGAGACTCTAAAAGAAGCAGTGGTGACACGTTTGACAGTCTAAAGCTAACTTTACATAGGTGCATTATACTGTGTATATCATAGGAACCCTCTGGAATTTTTATTATGTTAAATATTTATACAAATTGAAAAAAGTAGCTACCAAAAGTGCAAAGATTGTGTAGTTGTGTTCAAAATGACTCATGAGCAGTTTTTGTTTGTCACAGGGCAGCTGACTCTGTGATTTTGGTGTTCCTGGAGCAGCAGAGAGTGGGTATCAAGCAAGCAATTATCCAGAGGAGGCAGCAGACTACTGACCCACTCTCAGCAGCTTCTTTGCTTCCAGGCACCATGAACTTCCTGAGGACCCTGTAACCCCGACACTACTGCCACGACAAAAAAAACAACAAATTTTAAAACAAGTCTATTATTTTGTCTCATGTGTTTTTCAGAAATGTAACCATATTAAAAACCATAAATAAAAATATTGTAATTTATGATTTACTGTGCTTTGAGGTTCCTTTAAGTGAAAAACATCAATGTTACAAGTTTGACTTTGAACTGTGGGATTTTTAAACATTTGGTAGATGTACAGTTAGTGTTACATATAATACTCATGACATGTTTATATAAAAATTGCTGCAGTATTGATCAGTAGATTATATTTCTCCCTCTTTTATGAAGCTATCACTGTTAATACAGTAACAAAAGGTGAAAGTTGTTTCATGTTTTCCAATTAAAAAGGTTACTGTAGCATTCTTAAAATGTGACAAAGTGCCTCTAAATGGTTAAATAGTTAACTGGTCTTTGTATGTTTTTGTTACAGAGTTTTAAATTTTACAGAGAATTGTTATTCTTTAAATCTGAGTCTTACAATCAGTCAAATTTAAATTGAACATGGGTTTGGAACTGTGTGACCACAAATGCGTCATGTTTTTGTTCCTGCTCCTCAGACAGCCTGAGTCAGCTAACTCACGTAAAGAAAAAGCAACATTTTAACCTTTACAGGTTTCCTGCAGAGGACCTGTCAGAGCTCTAACATACTGCCCCTGAACCACAAGTGATTTTTTTATTCAAGGATGCTCCATTCAATGATCTGTGTTGCCTTTGAATATATTCCTCTGTAACACACAGTCACTTTATTTTCACTTTATTTAAAAACTATTTTAACCGAGGGAATATCACCAACTTTTATACAAGGCAGCACAGTGTTGAGTAAATCATTAAGGTCAAACTGCTTGACTTCACAAATGACTTGGTTATATAGAATTGATATTAGTGTTTGAAATATTTGACTCACTAAAAAAGGGGAACTGGTAAAAATAAACAAAAATTCACCAGCCGAGAACATATATTACCAGCCAAACTGCACAGGCTTTGTCCTTTGACTTTATTTAATGGTGCTTTAAAAATGCTGCAGTGGATTATTGTGAAAATGTTCTCAGAGGTATTTTGGGACATGTTGTCCAAGGATATGTTTGTGTTTGCTGATAATTTAAAAAAATAAGAATTTATCAAATTTGCATATGCAGAATAGAACGGGGTATTTGGAAAGACTAAGAAGAAATGACAGATGTAGGCATGACTGAATCCTTGGTGTGTTTGTGTTTTCCACCAGTAATTCCATATGTGTCCACCAGGTGTCCTCGGTGTGCTCTCCTCTAACCTGTTGGCTGATTCACATGTCTTTTAAAAAATATAAAGCAAATTATACGTAACACTGTGTTGCATGTGAGATATGGGTATTCAGTGGCTTAGTGGAGGATGTATGGCCAGAAGAGGGCGCTTTTCAAACACTCCATTAGTGTCATGTATTGTAGACTAGTGCCAAGTCTAGTAATATGGCCTGACAGGGAATCATTAAGAAAATCTCTTCCCATATGCATATAGAAACAGTAAAGACTGTTTGCATGATTGACTGTTTTGAAATATTTATTGAGAGAGCAAGCAGTTTGTTAGCCAGTGCTCAATGTAATTCAACATACAAGTCACACCACACAGTGAAATATTTAATTGCCATTTTTCGACAAGGTTCCATTTGTTTCATTTCCAACTGACGGGGAGGACCCACAAGTGATAAGTTCATAACAGAGTAAAGTAATTTTTTATGTCATTTGCTCCCAGGGGACCTAGTTTTGGTGGACAGATGTTTCTTACCAAGCTGTGTTAAAGATTCCAGCATTCACTTGTGGCAAGAAACAGATCGTGTTGACTTGGAGAACAGCAGAAGCTTAGCATCTCTTAGGATACAAGAGTCATTGGAGTTCTCCGCCAAAAATACGCTGTCTTGCAGAGCACTGTCCCCGTAGGTTTCACTGACATAGACAGACAAAATTGTAAAAAGTATGTTTTGCGCTTACAAATGTCTCTGAATCTGTCGTACCCTTCAGTGATCCTGCAACAGATGTAGGGTAATCAATGTGACACCAGATGTTGGGTAATGTAAGTAAACACAGAGGTGCTCATGAAACTCATGTGTTGTCATGTCTGTCATTACAAATGTTGCTACCTGCTTCTCATGGCCAATACTGATAAGATGACTGGTAATTTCACATTTCTGTTTTTAAAAAGAAGTTCATATAACCTCTATGTTATGCACATCAGAAGGTTACAAAAAAAAGTATGATGTAGTGAGAAAAGATGGATGATTTAATATTTCATAGATCCAATCAAACCAAATCTGACATCATTATTACAACAAAAAGAACAGCTCTGACTGCAAAGATTCATTTATTTTTTCTCCTTGTAAAGTTAATTTAAAACTTGAATATACTTTGGCTTTTATGGAGTGCCTAAGAAATTAAATTGCCCCGATAATCTGTCAAATCGGATAACTCATTACGGATGTAGTCGTGTAACTCAACAGATGTGATATCATGTAACTCGTAACAGATGTGATGTCGTAACTCATTACAGAAGTCCAATACTTAAAACATTAACTTGTGGATTGCATAATAATAGATGTGTGGACACTAGACATCTGTATGTTTTGCCTTTGAAGTGGATTCAGTTGGTTAACTGTAAGTAAACCTGTTTTTCTCACAGCTATCTTTGAGCGTGACAAATTACTTTTGAAGAGAGATTAATGTGTTTTATTGGCTCTAAACTATCAATATGCCAGAGGGCTACAATAAGAGGGCCATGAACTCATTTTTCCCATCTTCTCAGCATGGCTTAGTTTGTGAATTGATGACCTTTCTGCAGCCGGGACATGTCCGCTGTTTAGGATTTCATTTCATGTGAAGGCAAGTTTGGTGAAAGTTTTTGACTGAACAAAAAACCTGAAGCACAGATCAACATGTTCCCTACTTCTGACTCACGACAGTAGCACCGCTGTTGACCGTTATTAACAAGTGCTGCTGCTGGTTTTGGAGCAGAGTAGTTCTGGAATGACACATTTGTTAAAAAAGTCTTTCACCTTTAAAGATGTTTGGGCTAACTTGTTAGCACAGTGGTTCCTAAAGTGAGGGTTGGGACCCTTGGGGGGTCACGAGATGCCTTCCAAAAAACATTTAAAAAATAATTTATATTTGCATATTTAACCCATTATTCTGTAAATTCTGGTTATATTCTTTCTTCAATTACTTTAAAGTGATATTATGGCTGTTAGGCCGTTGTTCTTTTGTGTTATATTGATGCCAGTGTAGGCTTTGGCACCATTATTTTGGGGGCTGTGGGCTGAAGGTTTGGGAACTGCTGTGTTAGCAAACAGACGCCTTACACATGCAACAAGTATAAAGCAACAATATCACACTGTTTGAATCATAAAGCTGGGCACATGATGAGTGCATGTCCAAAATGAGTTCAAACTGCTCAATACCAGCAAGTTGCTTACTTGGTTTGTCTTCCATTCGGCGCTCTGCAGGTAGTACACACTAAATTCATCAGACTATAGACTATGAATGTTGATAAAAGCTGTAAATAATACAAAAACAATGGACTCCTGAAGCCAAAATCAGCAAGCTACAATAAATTTCAAGCTCTTTGGTGAAACATTGAGCCCGTTTTTCTGTTGATTTTTGTTTCTCTTCAAACAAGGCAGTGAGCTGCCATCCACGCCTTCCTCAGCAGACAACAACTGCATTGCATTAACAAAAACCTGTACAATGTTTGCAAACTCTGTCTGCATCTTCCTCGCTGAGCTCAGTTGAGTGTTTGAGCTCCCGAATCTTCAGATTTCTCTTCTGAATCATGTGCTGAATTTTAGCCACTGCCTTTCCAATTTAGGCTCTCTTTCCTTTATATCCATCTTTCAGAGAAACAAAAGGACGTGTGACTGACAAATCTCCTGTGCTCTTATACACTTCTAAGACTTTCTGTCCTCCAGGTCCTTTACGGGATCGATCAGCTGATGTCTTCTCAGGCCGGGTAATCTGCGGTGAGGCGCTAAGTGAATCTCACAGTAGGAGGTCCGACACACCAGGCAGGACTTCAGGGCCTTCAGTCTGGATTTAGTGCAGACGTCGCAGAGAACAACGCCTGGTTTGGCTCGTTGCTGCTCTGAGCTGCTGGTGATTTCCTTCACACTCGACTGTCTGAACTGAGCAGCCATCTCAGATATCAGAGTGTTGACATGCAGCTCTGGTTTTCTGTCAAAATGTTTATCACACATGGGACACCTGCACTGGACATGAATATTCCAGTTTTTTGTGATGCACTTCTTGCAGAAGTTATGTCCGCAGGGAATAGTGACCGGATCCAGAAACACATCCAGACAAATTGAGCACTGAAGCTGATCTTCAGAGGGGAAACTGTTGGCTGCTGCCATGTCTTCACACTGAGAATATATAATAGAAAAAAACACTGTAGAAACAAAACACACTGACACAATGTATTTTGGTGTTATTAATAATTAGTTTGAGGAAAACATATTTAGTTTGACCAAAACGAGAAAAAAAATTTTTTGGTTTATAGCTGTTTACATTCAGTCAAAAAACTTCAGTCAGAAAAAGCCATTTTAAAATAACAGCTCAGTGTCCTGTTGAGGTTAAAAACTTTGAAGAAATCTGCAAAGGAATAGACTTTTAAATACACATGATGTGGGTGCAAGGCTATCAGAAAGACACCAGTGAAGAAAGGTAAGATTCAGATCCTTGACAATGAAAATATTCATGCACTTACGGTGTTTGTCGCAGATTTTTTGGTTAGATGTTTCAGTGTTTGTCTTCCTTTAAAGAGGAACAAAGACTTTCTGTGCTTGCTATATTACTTTCAATTTCAATCCTTTTTGACAAACACTCCTCTTCCTGTTGTGTTGTTTCTTATTGTGCAAATGATGTTTTGTGGTTTAAGAAGAGAAGATGACAAAACCTGAGTCAAAACCTGAAGAAAATGTCATTTCCTGTACTCATGTATCACTTCAGCATTGACTTCTAAAAAAATGCAGACGTTTCGGCCACCAGGAGCTTCCTCAAGACAGGTAACCACAAAGTGACATAGCGCTTTAACCGTCGTGCATACCTTATAATGAACATGCACCTTACGAACTCGTGTGCACAAACGGTCCGTCTCATAAAAGTGCAATAAAAATGTAATACATAAATTTTTTTTTTTACTTTCACTACATGAAATCTTTTTAACAACTTCAGACCAATCCATAGATATAAAGTTTATTATAATTTTTAAATATTTTTTATGTTTTTATGTTCCTTTTGTCATGAGAACCCTTGACTCCCCTGAATCCTCCTGGCTCCAAGGTGAATCCTCACTGCTCATATTCTCCTCCGAATCATGTGCCTCACTCCCCTCAGATGACTGCACACATGCAGCAACTGCCTGCTCCAAGT
>JAQFJA010074888.1:0-11783 GCA_029874485.1 Naso brachycentron
AAAAAAAAAAAGAAAAAGCGTTTATGAAACCGCTGAGGCAGTCTGTACACAGGCGCCTGCTGGTTTTTTTTAATATGTATAAAAACAGAAACAGAAATGATCCTGTTATGATGAATGAACGTAAAAATACGCCAAGTGTCAAACCAAAGCAAAACAGAGACAATTTGATTGGTATAAATATTAAGTCAATTATTGTGATAATTTTCTCACAGTCAGATTCTCTACGAGTTGGCAGGAAAGATTTGGAAGCCAGAACAGAGAAAATGCAAACATTGTACAGAAATTGTTGACCATAGGAAACACTCGTAACAGCAGGAGCAGGTGAAACATATTTGGTTAACACATTATCGGGCAAAGACTGAAGGTCAAAGGACCTCAACTTCACAGCAACAGTGGAGAGATGTTTGAGACAAACTGGATTTTTATGTTTGTCCAGACATTGGTTGGTCTTCCAGTAAAGCTAAACCAGCTGGTCAATTTGATGAATTATCAGCTATTTTGTTAACCTATTAATCATGTCAGTAGACTGTCAAGTAAAAAATGCTAAATACCCTCTTAGATTAGCCTCTCAAATGAGAGGAATTGCTGTTTTCCTCTTTCAATTCAACTGTAAACTAGATTTTTACATTCTGGACCGTTGGCCTGGCAAAACAAGACATCAGAAGTCTCTAGACCTTTAATTGATCGACTGAACCACTGTGTTTTTAGGTAACGTTAGAGGGGGAAAAACGACTTCAATGAGAAAACACACACTGTGCCAAACTTCCCCTGACCGAGCCTGTTTACAGCACAGGGACATTGGAAGAAATTAATTTAACGTTTACTGGAGGGAAGTTCAGCACAACGTCTAGAATCAATACATGTTAGGGCAGTAAGTGAGAAATGTATGTTAAAATGAGCATATGGCTCTGACAGGCAAACGGGAACCCTGCTTCATATACTGTAGCAACGTCAAACGCTACTGTTGGCGACATATGGTTCATTACTGTCAAACGCAACGACTCTGAATGTGTTACATTAATGTTACTGTAACGTTATTCACTGAGCTGCGCACCCGACTTGTTATAATCCAGTGAAACGAATCAATAAACTGTTAATCGATTTCCGTAGTTTGGGTTTATTTGGTTAGCTTCATCAGCATACACAATTCGTATACGTGGCCTTTGTGCGGCTGCTTTACCGGCAGGCTAGCAGCCGTTAGCTTCTCTTTGCGGTCTGACCCTGTAACTGGGCCTAACGTTAGCTACGTGCTAACAGTTAGCCGAGCAGCTAACCGCTTCTTACCGAACAGATGAAGAGAACCGACAAACCGCCAACACACAAGACGACAACAAGGTGACACACACACACAGCGGCGGCGTCTGATTCAGTTACCTTGTTTGTCGGAATAGATCTTAATCTTTTAAAAATGGTAAGGATTTCAGTCTTATTTGGTTCCGTAGCCATCTTGCCACTGTGACAATTTCCATAAGCCGACGTCAGTACGGGTCCTCGTGTGCCTCAAATCTAACGAAAGCGAACGTTGTCCTTGACAGTCGCAGTTCACACAGAAACTGAGACTGCCTTTAAGCTAAAAATAATGTAGGCCTATCATTAGTAGGCTATTTGAGCAGTTTTCTCCAAAATTCATTTTTAAAAATCATATCTGATTAAATGTTATGGCCACTTTATCGACTGACCTCGTTTATGTTTAACCAATCAGCATTAGGGTAATACTTTAAAAGGATCCGAGCAAGAGTAGTTAGGTCGAGGTCGAGGTCTAGCCTTTAGCCTATCTTTGATCCAGAATAGCTTACTTTTTCCTCTTATTTGCAGTTGTTATCAACAAAATTCCACTTTCACCAACAAACATAATTTCTCATCTTTTAAATGTTACACAGAATAGTCCTAATAAAATTGGATAAGGATTGTTTTAACCCATTTTTTATTACATTTTTAAAAACAAACAATAATACCAGTAGCTGCACTATTTACAGGGATGTATTATTTACTGATTTAGAAACTTCCTCTTAAATATATTTTATCCCTGCAACTCCTGCTGTGAATGATTCAAAGTTTTTTTCTTTGTCTCATCAACTGCACTGGACACAATGAATTGATTTATTTATCAGCATCCCTATTGTATCATAAATACATTTTTTTAATGTAATAACATCACTACATATTTGACCTCATTCCATCTACTACCTGACAAGATTAGTCCCATTTAAACTCATATTTCCAGGTAACATAGATTTTTAAAAAATCTGTAAAGATATTGGTATAAATCCTCCTGAGGTAGGTTGGATCTGTAATTTTTGTACTGTATGGTTTGTAAGATATTTCTGTGATAACTTATTTGCTTGAGTGCATGTTATTTAGCCTACAAGTCAGAGAGTCTGCATCATGTGAGGTGTGTGGGTGTGGTATGTTCTCATTTTAATAAACAAAAATATTTTCCTCCAGGCAACAAGAGCACATTCTCATAAAGTGTCATCACTCTTTCATTATATTACTGCAGAATTCTGACTGGTGCAGCCTCTGGTTTAACAATGTTCTCTCTGTATATTTTCTCCATTATTCTCCATAATATTTTTGAAAGGAAAAGATCAGCATGATTGTGTTAAATTTTTTTTTTATTTATTTATTTGTTCTTTGGCACAACATATTTTTCCCGTTTCCCATGTGTTTTTTAAGTAAAACACTGTAAAAAGTCAAAAATTAGGCACACATTATTGTTGATCATCATCTATTTTGTGGTATCTGTTATGTATTTTGTTCTGAGTGCTAGCTGAAGGACATCAGAGAGATCACATTTGAAATAAAAGAATCAAGCAGTTTAACTGTCTCCAGTGGCATATTAATTATTTTTCTTCTTCTGAAGAATAAAAAGGATAACAGTCGCCTAAGTTTGAGTCCTGAGCTGATCAGCTGATCTGACTGTGACTCAAAAGTTTGTCCTATGAGCAATTAACTGTCTTTGGATTGAAAACCATCACATACAAACTGTCCTTCCATTAAAATTCGATCACAAGAATAAAGCTGAAATAGTGTTGAAAATCTTTCAGGATTTTCAGGATGTGTAGGATTCACCCTGTTGATGGGAACGCAAACTGGTGGATGGAAGTTCTTTGCAAAGCAAAGCCAACATGTCCTCCGATATAATCTGACTTAAGTGTTGATCATTTAAAAAGAACAGTGGTTGCTCTTTTAAAAACAGAAATTTAATTTTAGTTCAGCACAGATCTGGTTCGTCCTGTCAGGTGAACTCAAAGGTTACCGCCTCTCACATCTCTGAATGAAAAGTGACTGAACAAGCTTTTGCTGGGTCAGATTCTTTCAGACATCATGGAGGCAGGTGGAATTCTGCTGCTGCTGCTGTTTACACTATTGGGAACTACTTCAACTCTCAGCTTTTATGGAGACAGCATCAGTTTTTTGCCTCCACAGAAGAAGCAGGATGGGACATTTATGGTACACTATTACTTTTATCTTCATTAAATTTTCATTTTTATTATATTTTGTCGAACTGATCAGAAAAAATAACCAAAGGATTAAAAGAAAATTTGTTTCTGTGCAAATCTCACTGTTTGAAACAGAAAATTTTGCCTAGAAGCCATCTTTGTAAGATTAGAGTAAAACAGTACTTGAATCAGTAATTTTACTCACTAAAGTAACTGAGTACTGAAGAGTGCTGCTTGGCTTGACTCTTGCATGTCAGTCATACCTGCAGCTGAGGCTGTCATCATATCAGATTTTCTCTACATGTTTATTGTGGCATAAAGAATTCAGGATAACAATATTTTTACAATATCTATAGAAAATTTTATTTTATCTTTAAATTTGTTTATTTTGTGTTTTGTCAGTTGTTTAGAAAAATTAACGTCTTTACAAATATGAGTGTAAGGAGGTGCAGAGTGTCCGTCACCATACTCTACAAAAGTGTATAAAAATAAAATTACACTTAATTCTATTTATTTATTTATTTTTAATGGCAAGTGACATCCACCATCAAGGTCTACACCCACCACTTTCTATGACAAAGCAAGGCATAGCATGTTTACACGATATTATCATGTATTTTTAACACAATATCAATTTTTATTTTGTAAATGATCACAGTCATCATCAATAAAGGCTACTGTAAACTTTCCTAGATTTGATTATAAACATAGGACAAAAAACTAATTTGTAATTAATCAGATGAAGAAACCTTGATGTTTTTTCTCACTTTGTTTCCTGTATTTCTCTGAAACATTTGCTTTTAAACTAGTTCTACATTAATAAATGCTGTTTTTTTCCCCCAAACCCTGTAGGTGACTTTTCATCACAGACAAAATGGCAGAAGCAACTGTCCAGATGAGTCATCGTACACCTGTGAGAGCGGCGTGTGCACAAGCTTTGATAAATCAGGTGTCGTGCAGACGGATGAGGACGACACCGGGCAGGGCAGGTGGTGCCAGACTGAGGAACGGACGACAGCAACGATCCAAACCAATAAAACCCGCTTCTCCCTGATGTGAGTCCATTTTTACAGGAAACTACTCTTTGTCCTTTTTCACCTTTGTTCTACAGACGTGTGACAAAATGAGGAGCCTCATTCAAAACACCGAACTTAAGTTAGAACATGAAGTATGGAGACACCTGAAGAGATTATGAGGATTTGTTTTGTTTAACAGGAGTTAAAACATGATGTATCCACATGATGAAAATACACAGGAAGTAACACATTATATGTCACATTATATAATTTGAATGATATGAAAAGAAGTTTTCTAAGGATGATTCCAATAAATTTTAGAGTTTTAAAAGCATAAAACTAAATAAAACGATTTGGATTCTCCAGCAGCATTAACAGCTGACAGTGTAGAGAGGGAAAACCATAAAATGGAAAATATAGACTGAATGTTTAAAAGGCTACAAAGGTTAACAGGTTACACTACAACATCACAGTTGGTTAGTTGTTTGTTGAATATTTATATTAGTTGAACATTTCCAAAATGCTCAACAAAGATGAATGAAGTGGTTAACTAACTTGGGTTACTGTCGGGTTAAGGGGAAACAGTTACAGTTATATGTCGTTGAAATGTTACAAATACTCTGTAGGCTGTCTGTAGGCAGACTATCCAAATAAAGTGTTACCTAATTTAATATTTTTCCACTGTGCGAAAGTTCATAATTCTTTTAAAACATCAGGAAACTTAATCCTTCAACTTATCACCAAGATCAACATCAACATGACATGGTCCTCATTAAAACTTCTAATCTGAAAAGTAACTAAAGCTGTCAGAGGTAAATATTGTAATTCTAACATCTTAACATTCGTCTGAGATGTAGTGCAGTAGAAGTAGCCTGGAAAGCTGCATCAAATAGGAATACTCAAGTGAGGTGAAAGTGCCTTGAATTTGTATTTAAGTACAGTACTTAAATAGCTTTACATAATTACTTTTCATCATTGTATAGCTCATAATCACAAATGCAGGTGCACAATCAGGCGATGAGGAGGTAGTACAGGTACCATCAGTGACCATCAGTGTGTGTTTGTGTGTGCAGGTGAGTAAAAAAGAAACTATCCTCACAACAGTTGATGCAGCTCCATCTTTATCAGTTTGCCAATGTCAGAAGTATGTCTGAAGTGGGAGGAGCGTCAGTGTATTTCTGAGGTGATGTCACATTCCTCCTGTTTCCTTTCAGGGAGTCGGGCTGCTGCTGGCTGTCCAATGTCAATGGACAAACAAACTGGACAGCGGAGGCCGAGCTGGGCCTGGGAGTTCGATCTGACACTCACACCCTCAACAGCTGCCCTGTAACCACGACAGTGTCGTCTTTACGGTAGAAACCTTTAAATTCAAATCTTAAAATCACACAAGAGAGCACTGCAGGTAAACCCACTATAAACACCACCAGTAAGATATATTACTGTCAGTCCATGCACAGGGAATTATACTCCTATATTAGCAGAGAAACAGTGCAGTTCGGATTGAGGAGGGTTTTTCTTTGCAAAATTTTGTGTGTTTGTATTCATTAATTTTCTTTCAACATAAAATATTCAAAACAGTGTGGGAAATATGTAGAATATCTGTATCTCTTCTGCTGACTGTCTTGGCCAGGACATTCTAGAAAAAGATATTTTTAATTTCAGTGAGGTCTTCCTGGTTCCTGGTTAAACAAAGTATAAATACAAATTAATTTAAAAAACAAACAAACAAATGGCTAAGTGGTCTGACTTTTTCCAACTATCAGTTTGAATTTTAAAAAAATGCATTAAAAGCATCAACTAACGTGTTTGCATTTAATCCACATGCTAAACTGTGTTTTCATGCAGGATCCCTCAGAACTGTTTCACAGGCCTGCATCTTCTGACACACGACCCAGACGGAGACAAAGTGAGATGCAGCTTTAAGTCCAACACCCAAGTTTCAGCAAACTTCACTCTGGACGAGGTAATCTGTCTCAAGTGGTGATGACACAATGTGGTAGAGCATCAACATTTTCTCCTTTGTCTTTTTATTATTTCCCAGGCAATCATCTGTGTGTCCTTGCAATTATTATTATTATGGTTAATTACTATAATAAATTAACAATATCTTGTCACTGATAATGTTCCATGGCAACAAAAGTCAAGACTTTAGCTGCTCTTTTATGTCAATAACTATTCAAGTTAAACAATTTTCAGTGGTTCTTTTCTACAGAGTCAAAAACATTTTTGTCCTCTTCACTGACTCTTCATGTCCTCACAGACTACATGCACACTGACGAGCACAGGCCAAGTCGACGTTGGCGTCCACGTGTTCGAGGTGATGCTGGAGGACTTTCCCAAAAAAAACATCACTCTGACCTACGCAGATGGAACATCAGAAGACCGCGAAGCTTCAAACATGGCATCACCACCACTCTGCAAAGTCAAGCTGCAGTTCGCAGTGGAGAGTGAGTCATTTGATCGAGGAACACAACTGGACCAACTATCTGAAACTTTGACCACAAACAGAAATGTTTCATCTCGCTCCTCTTTACGTTAAGAGAAACCTGCAGTGTTACAAGATACAATGTGACACAAAAAAGTTGTAATTTAAGAAAAAAGTTTGGTGAAATTTAAACTTTTATTTTACATCTGAAGAACATCACAGTGACGCTGTGAATGTAAATATCATAACTTTTCCCCCCACAAAGTTGAATCTTTGTCTTGATCTTGAAGATCTTTTGTGTGTGTTTTAGTTCTTTCTTCGATACCGAATTGTGAGGCCGGTCACGTGCTGCCCATGTTCTTGTCGAGAACTCCTTCACGGGGTGACATTCTCTATGCCACTGTGGAAAAACAGTTCCAGCTTTATGCCCAAGCACAGGCTCACCATGGCAGGTATTCACTTCTTGTATTCGATAACCACGTCACTGACTTCCCTAAAGAAATATTCTGTATGGTCGTGGATTATAACTCCATGTTTCCTCCTTTTTGCCTCGAAAAGCATAAATGACTTCCAGGTGAGTGGCCCTCGGAATATGAGCAAAGCTTTCAAGGACGGCGAGAATGGAAAAGCTGAGGTGACTCTGACCTGGACTCCACAGCACAGTGACCTGTACAGATTTGTCCCAGTGTGCTTCACTGCTGAGACAAATGAAGCGTGAGTGGATTAATGTTCTGGAAATGTGTGTTATGATGTCCTGCTTCCTGTGCTGCTTTAGCAAAGCGGAGAGCTTCTGTTTCTATCAATGTGTTGGATGTCTGTTCCATTAAATTTAGATACTTAGATACCAAAATCATTACATTGGTCTTTACTTTATGATGGCATGAGACAATAATGTTTTTGTTACTATTTTTGTTGTTCCTTTTGCATTTTTCAGTGAAACATTTTTTCTATGTTTTGTCATTCAGCCAATCAGAAATGAGGTGTGTTGTTGTCGTGGTGACTCAAGCATCCATCACCCAAGGTTTGTTAATCATCAGTTATCTCTTGAATTAATTGATAAATGTAGCAATGTCTCTACAATAGCAGGCATTACTGTTCATTTAACATTCTTGCGTTTTAAAGTCCTTGTACTGTGATGCTCATTTTAATTATTTATTGTTTTGTCTGTTTATATGTTGTTGACCTGAGCAAAATTAATTTCCTCTGTGGATACTGAAAGATATCTAATTAAATCTAATGTCTAATCTAACAAAGGGTATCTAATCTACAGTTGAGTTACAGTAATATAAACAATCTTTAATTTGTTGTTCAACGTGCTAGCGCCATCATTTGTTCACTTTAAACACGTGACGTCCTCTGGACGTTCCAGAAGGAACTGACTAGGACCAACTCAATAATTGGAAGCAAGAAAATTCTGATATCGGATATACAGTATATCGGCTGATATTGTACATATATAATATCAGCTGACTGTGGTTATCAAGTACTTGTGACAAAGACACGTAATGGTGGCAGAATATCTTAACAAACTTTATTCCAAACTTAAGTGCACTGAACAATAAACACTTCACTTATTTGTTATTAAAATAGGAGCCGTGAACTACACAGTTTCACCATTTTAAATTACTAGTCCAAGCATTTTTTCCAGGCTTAAGAAATATTTTAATATTTGTGCATACTGATGAGCCATTTGCCGATACCGATAATCTGTGACGACCGAATATCAGCCGATAATATCAATAGATATATCGGTTGAGCCCTAAATCTGACCCCTAAATAAACTAAATCACCACTTAATTGACACATTTAGCAGCTTTAACAGCTTTAACGATCTGATAAATAAACTGAAATAATAGGCTGGTGAGATATTAACCTTATATAAAGTGTCTCTAAAGGAGAGTTTTGCTCTGCGCTGTGAGACAGCTTGGACTGAACGAACCGCTTAACTGAAAATCCATGGCTCAGCAGTTAACGTAGGGGTGTGGAAATGGTGATGCGTTCACTTACGAACCAACTTGAGTACATTTATAGTCATGCCACCACTTAGCTTAGGGAAAAAATGGACAAACTACATTGTCAGTGACTACAAATTTGAACTGAAGGAAGTGATTTGTTTCTGCAAAGTGTTTCGTGATTTCTGTCTCTAACAGTCACAATGTCGCCCAGCCGAGCATTACGTATATCAGCAAAACAAATGGTGGAATCGTTGCGTTTTAGTGTGGTTCAGATCATTTTGGAAGGAAAGGAAGGCAATGATAAATGACTCATTGTGGCAGATCTAGAGCCATTTTACAGCCGGTGTTGTCTTGTGATCTCTATGTGGAACTCTAATCTGGTTAATGAGAAACATGTAAACACACACAGAACATTTCAGTCTGATTTCAGCCAAACTTTTTACTCGCTGCTCAAAGTGCAACATTTGCATTGAGGAATAATCACACATACACACACATCACACATTACAGTCGGTGTGAGTTACAGTCTGTAGATTTGTCGTCCTTATTATTGACGTGGAACACGATTTGCAGGTATAGCCACTGTTGAATGTAAACCCAACAAGATGGTGGTGATCCTGGAGAAGGCCTCAATGCCCGGCATCGATGAGAATTTCCTGCAGCTCAGAGACAACTCGTGTTCTCTCAGCTCCAACGATACTCACATCATGGGCACCATGTCGTTGAGCACCTGCGGAACAAAGCTGGAGGTGAGGAACAACATTTTCACCAACACCAGATAGCTCATCAGGTTGCATTATTCATAGTGGAAATCAGGGTATTTGTATTGCATCAAGTAGGGTCCTTTAGCCGTAAACTCATTGAAAATAAAATATAAAGCGTGGTGTGAACTCCTGTTTGTATTCTCATCATCCACTAATGAGTTTTATACTACTTTTATTTGTCTTGAACACAGGATAAAGGGGATTTCATCGTTTTTTCCAATGAGATCAACTCCTTTGTGCTCCCCACAGAGGTTATTGTCCGAAGGAAGACTGTGAAAATCGATTTCTCTTGCCGGTTTCCCAAAACTATCAGCATCTCCAGTTACTATACTCTCCACAAGTCTGACTACATTTTCACTGAGTCCAGCTTCGGCAGCTTTGGCTATACTTTTGAGGTATTCCGTGACAACAACTTCACAGACATGGTGGAGGCCAGCGCTTATCCAGTGGAGGTCAAACTGCTGGAAACCATTTATCTGGGCATTCAAGCTCAGTCAGAGCTACCAAATGTGAAGCTGTTTGTTGAGTCCTGCAAAGCCACTCCTGATGACAACCCTGACAACACCCTCTTCTATTACCTCATCAATAATGGGTGAGTGCTGATGATGATTTCTGGGATCATACACAAAAACATGCTATTGCCTTAGGAGCCTACCACTCTATTTTTGATTGTCATTGCTGGCAGAGATTGCCCCTATCTTCCACACATGTTGTTAAAATGTGACCACGCGTATACTTCAGTAGATCTCAGACTGCATTTTTAAACTCCATTCACTGTTATTCATGTTGAAACAGAGTACAGAAAGACTATAGGACACGTGAAAGTAGCTAGGTATAGGTCATTTATCCTTCTGATAGAATGTCTGTGTTTATTTGGTCAAAAATTGTTGAGCGAGAGAGAGAGGAGCCGTGGAGACAAAAATGTATTACACCTGGAAAAACAGTTCCTTACAAGTGCTGCCTTCCTGAATATTAGCATGAAAAAGGATTTTAAATTGATGTTCTTTTTAACTAACGTTGTTGCACATTTTCAGGTACTTCTGTAAGGTTTTTTTAAATATAGATAAAATGTAACAAACACTGTGTGTTCCAAATAGCATACTTTTGCTTTTTACTTGTATTTCGTACTGCGGCTGCCCTCACAATGTACTGTTATGTGCACTCTGTACAAATGGGACATACTGCTCGGTCATAATCATGCGCCTTGAACTTCAACTCTGATGTTCTCTCTGTCGCGACCTTAGTGCAAAATTTTAGAGTGCAAGTTGAGCAATAATGCTTTCTAAGCCATTCTAAGGTAAAATTCATTCAAATATAAGTTAACATTTGCACTCATTTATCCATTTGGCTTTGTGCAGCATTGTACAACAGTTAGTAAAACTTTATGTATCACCCTGCTTAACAGAGGGTCTAATTACTGACTGTTGTTGGGTTACTTTGTAACAAATTGCACTGAAAAGATGGACAATTTTCCAGATTGTCTTCAGAGAAGGACGAAAAGAAGAAAAGAAGCAACTAAAGGCACCTTCACACTTAGAACGATAACAATAAAGATAACTTTAACTATAAAGTTTTTGAAATCGTTATAGGTAAATCTCATGTACACTACAACTACAACGATAAAAACATCCAAATGACAACTATAACAATATTCTTGATTCCATCTCTGAGCAATTTTTTTGAAGCACGGACAACAATAAAATGTTTTTAACCAATTAAAACGAAGTTCAAAGGGGTGTGCCTTCCATTTGTTTACTCATACTAGTGGAAGTAATGGCGTTGCTCCCAGAGGAGCTAACCACAGACGTGCAGAAAAATCCAGCACTTTTTAACAAAGGCCATCCACTCTACAAAAATGCCATCATGCATTTTATTTGCTCTTTTGATAGCCGGTAAATTAAAAGCAGATCAGTAAAAAAATCTTCCTCCATTTCCTCAGAGAAATCAGTGCTGAATGAAAGATATCTTGTAGTGAATGTTTGGGCAACAGAATATAGTTGTAGTTATAGTTATCTTTATTGTTATTGTTCTAAGTGTGAAGAGGCCTTAAGAAAGTAAAGTAGTGGGCCCTTCTGTAACTTATAAAGTAAGCTAATGTGCAGGAACTGTTATGAAAGTAACAGGGTCTGGACTCAAAAGCGGAAGCAGGACTTCAGGTGGCGGTAGTAAAAATGAGTTTA
>JAQFJA010074999.1:0-11763 GCA_029874485.1 Naso brachycentron
CATGATTTCCAACCAGGCACACAGCATAACAGCATTTGATAACAGATTTTGAGCTTCCCACCCTTAGCGTAACATCAGAGGAAAATGGTAGCCAAGTGACTATGGTCTATTGAAGGCAGAAGTAGTGTGATTCTGTAGCCTCACTGTTTGGTACTTGTACCACTTACAATGCTGTCCTGACCCCAAATTTTCACTAACCTAGACCTGGTGGTCCTACCTTAGAAAACATAACCAGACATAACCACAGTGGTGATAAATCCATCACTGAGAATACTCTGTTTACTGTATATTTTGAAAGATAATGGACAATCAACATTGCTGTGCCAAATGCTTATATGGGTCATTTGAAAAGCAGTGGCATATGACCTGTTTAGTCCTTAAGTGTGGAGGACACGTTATGAAATAACACGAGAATTTATTTATATGTGTTTTTTTGTAGCACTGAGGTTCTCCAAGAAGTCACCTTTACAGTGGAGGCAGGACAGACGGTTGCTTTGGTATGTTGTCCGCTGTTTTCTACATCCTCACTATTCTTAAATATAAGTCTAATATAAGCCTAATGGGACACTGCAACCACATTTTAAAATATATTTTTTTTTTCTTTATCACACACTGTATCTCTAATGGTATCTAGCAATGATGGAAAAAGTTCTTAAATTGTAAATAAAGAAAAAGTTGCAATGTCACACTGTTACACACTAAAAATACTGGATAAATACTAAAATATTATATATCATTTAAAATTAGTGCTTGGTTTTACTGATAAACATAAACTCTAAACAGCCTCTAAATGTATCAAATTAATGTAGTCAAGAAAAAAGTACATTTTCCTCTGAACTATGTTAAAGTTTAAGTATAAAGTAGCAGAATATGCTGTATAGAAAAGAAAATTACAGATACCTCAAACTAGTACTTTAATGCATCAGTTAAGTTACTTTCCACTACTGGTCTCCATCCACACAAACAGGTTTGGTTTCATTTTGTAAAAGTTTTGTAAAAGTTTTGTAAATGCCAAAAAATTGCAAGTGAACAAACCATTTTGATTTTGATGGACTGCCATGTGTCCTAAACACCAAAGTCTAGGACTCAGTCTTTAAATAGTGTGTGTAACTGTGTGTGTAACTGTGTATGTATTTGTGTGTGCAGGTTGGTCCATCTGGATCAGGCAAAAGTTCCATCCTGCGATTATTGTTCCGATTCTATGACCCTCAGAGGGGCAGCATCCGCATCGACGGTCAAGACATTTCAAAGGTAATTACACTTACTGTATGTGCTTCAAAATATGCACACACATACACACAAAAGCAAAGACACACAGAAAAAAAAACAGTTCACACCCCGATCTTTCTTATTTTACCTGAGTTGGTTCATCTGTGGAAGAGCCCTCGATGGACACACATAACTTCAGCTCCCTACCTCTCATGCACTTCTAAAATGTGTTTGTAAATCACAATTGAAGACTGTTGTAATGTCAGAGAGCACCAAATCAAATCATATTTTGGATTTGAAATAGCAGAGAAAGCACTTAGAATGAATGGTACTTTTTTAATTTGTTCAGAAGATCTGATATCAAAAATTCTTCAAAATTTTGCGGAAATACTCTCATTTGAAGCCAGATGTCCTGTCTTTCCAGACGGGCCTGGCCACCTTCCTCTTCTGGTGATTATTAGTCAGCAGCTGGACATACGGGTCTATCTTCCTGGGACAGGTACTCAAAGGTGAGATATTACCTCGCTCACCTCCGTCCTGAGACCTTGCTCTAAATAGGTCTCTGCCATTGAGATCAGGTTTTGGGTGGGATTCTGATCTTTGAAGGTCATTCATATCTGTAGACCAAACAGCTGGAGGCTGCTTACTTTTGTAAAGCCGTGTCCTTCCTCAGTTCCGTGTGGCACCAGAATAATATATTCCATGCCCTGTTTTAGGTTCTTAGTGGGTGTGCCTTCGTAGTTGCTCTTGATCAAAGTGATCATCGTCTAGTTGCCTAAGAAATTTTGTCGTGACTTTCCTCCAGATTTCTGTTTCTTTAACAATTTGCTATTCACTGTTAATCCTCTTCTACTTCCCCTACTAAGTCTTGGAAAACAATACTTTAGCCCTTGGGAATTTACCAGGTTCTTCAGATGGGTTGAAAAAACAACAACAACAACAACAACAACAACAATAATAATAATAATAATAATGATAATAATAAGAATAATAATAAAACATTTTATTTTTATGGGCACCTCTCAAAGCGCTTCAGGATGCTTTACAAAACATAAAAAATAAGCAGCAATCATAAAATCAAACAAGCAATAGTTTGCATTTATAATAAGCTAAAACTGGAGGAGTTGCTTGAGGAGGTGCTTGGCAACCTCCACCAGCCTTACCCTTGCCTTAAACCTTTTTGCTCTTTGAGGAGCCTAGGTCATTAATGAACTTCTTCCAGCTGGTTCAGTACCTCCAAACCTTGCAGAAACATTCATGACACAGAAACATTCTGTGTCATAGTTGATCCAATAAGCAAATGACTGGTCCACTTACAGCAGCTTCGCCAGGACCCCGTTAGCCAGCATTTTTCCAGGTAGATCCAGGCAGGCCATCATGGCTACTGTAGCGGCCCGGGTGGCAAACCACCCAACATGCTTCACCCTGCCTGGCTATCCTGTACTTTATCTGTTTCTGCCTCTCACAACGAGGATGTGGGTTGGACTTTGAGAGGCCTCCACCAACCACCAGGCCGTGGCACATACGTTCTCCAGGGGCACCCCTCTCAGGGCCACCTACAATATGGAGACAGCCCTTGGAGAATGGCACCTTACTTTGGTTGACAGGGGAAACCATCTGTCCTGTATGCGTAGCTGATGCTGTCCATGATGTCCATTATCTAATGAGAGAAATGCTGCTTGGAGAGAGCACAATCTCTTTAGGTAAAGAGATTAAAGGTAATCAGAGCAGACTTTCTGATTGCTTATTGCATCTCTGGCCTAATACATACCCATGGATCGATAAAGTAATTGTGAACAGCTGATAGGAGTATTCTCTGTACACTGGGAGCGCAGAAAGCGGGTCACAGTTTCTTCTCCTAGCAGGAGACAGCAAAAGTGGAGTGTTACACGGCTTGAATAAATTAAAACCTTTGTGTGAGGCATTTGTGCCTTGTGCCACAGATGAGCGTAAGATAGGGCTCGTAGAGTTAAAAGTACCAATGCTGTTGTATCCATATCAGCACTCATGGAATGCCTCTTGTCCAATTAAATTGCTTGGTAGGAACTAACTGTTGTATAAATATATAAGCAATTTTTCCATGTTTCCATTGTTAAATGTTTTGTCTTGCTTTTCATCTCTGATTTGTCTATGATTTCACTTTCCATCTTTATTTCTCTCTTTTTCTATCTCTTGTTCTTTGTTGCTGTTTCTTGCCTCTGTCCAGCAAACCTTGACATTCAGTTTGTCTCTTTCTGTCTGTCTCTCTGTCTCTTTCTCTCTCTCTCTCACACACACACACACACACACACACACACACACACACACATGCACACGCACATTCACGCACACATACACAGCTGGGCTGAGTGAGTGAGCTCTAGTCACACTGTGAATAAATCATAGTAAAAGGTTCCTGAATAATGTAATAAGGAAGTCCAGACACCAGATGTGTTTGTGTGTGTGTGTGTGTGTGTGTGTGCGCACGCGCGTGGGCGAGCTTGTAAAATAGTGCATTTTCTGCAGTTGTAGTTAAACTGACTATGATTCATCAAAAGTTTCAATAAAAGCCAATCTCTCACAAACACACATGCACACCTGTTTCAGACTGACATGTTTGTTTAGGTAAACAGGCTGGTGATGGTTATGAGGGTGCTCATTTATAATTACACAGCAGGTGGGCCGTTTAATCAACACACACACAGTCATTTCTTTACTTTGATTCAAACTGCTCATCAATCAGGTTTTTTTGAGGAAGAAGGGCCGAAAGTGGTTAAACTGCTCAGCTCGCTCTGTCAAGGAATCCATCCGGTTAGAGAGCATCAAGGTAGATTTTTTTTTTTTTTTTTAAGCCCAAATAAATGTCCATTTTTTTTGCTCTCTCTCTCTCTCTCTCTAATTGTCTTTAATCCACTGTCTGTTTTTGTTTGGTTTAGTTTAATCAACAAGAGCAGTACTAGAACAGCAACTGTGACCACAGTTGTAAGCTATTGCACAGCTGGGGTATGACGCTAATTTAAAAAAACTTATAAAAATGACTTTTATTTATCATGCATCAACGTACCGATCTATTGACAAGATCATTGAGGTATTTATTATGGAGAGGAACAATGGAAACTGACATAGTAAAAGTATTTCACTGGGTGGTAATTCCCTTTAATAGCTTAATTATTTAAGAAAAGAGGCGAGAGATGAATCTATAAAACAGAATTTGTCTCAGATGTTGGTCATAAAGTCTCACCTTTGTTACAGAGTGAGACTGATAAGGACCTAGAGAATTTCATCCATGGGATTTGATGCCAGGAATTTAACACACCATCTGTTTCACATGTTGCTTGTTGACACTCTATTAAAATCCACAATGCTTGTTATGTTGTACCCTCTAAATACCATTGTAATGCATCACTTTAAGAGAACTCACAGGCATGTTTTACCTTGAATGACACCTTAACCAGTCATTTAATCGCATCTTCTATATCGATTATGTTCACATGGTAAAACTGATTCAGCATGTTAAGATGTATGAGATGTATCCAGTATGATTTCACTGGATGCAAAAGTCTCAAGAATAGTCCAGTATTTCGCAATGAGAGTGTTGATACCAATCTATTCTCTATATACTACACTGAAGATGTAGCACCTTAAACCACAAATTGTTTTCATTTGCCAGCGACAGTCATGGTTGGAGACTTTGCTGGTTTGACGGTCAAAGTTTTAAGGTCATGGTGACCTTTTAATTCTAAAAGTGCCCACAACAGTCTAATAGGACGGTGAAATGCCTTTTCTATCCGAGAGAAGGTTATCATCACTGTGACCAGTGTTGTGCCCGAACGCGTTCAATGAACGATCGTTCATGAATTCATTCATATTTTGGGCGAACGTGAATGGACCGTTCTTTATTTGCGTTTGAACGCGTTGTTGTTGAACGCACTCATTCTGGCGTTTGTGAGCGGCATTCTAAATTCCGTTCACGAGTGTGCCAGATGTCCATAGCCTTCCAGGCGAAACCCCAGCTTAAACAAACTGTAAAGAGGCCTTAATATTTAGCTAATATTTAGTGTTATTGTTCAATGCCATAGTACAGGAACAAAAAGAAACATTGTGACCATATTTCACATTTGCTTAAACACTCAACTGGTGACACTAACCTGGGGGGCCACACTGAAACTGTGTTGATTGTCTCAATCTTTTGTGCTGTCAGGCTGAAGATGAGTGAAAAGCAAACACGTTTTAGAATTTGTAGTTCTTTGCAACTTAGAACGCTGAGGCCTTGAAGTAGCTCCCTGGCTTTGGTAATATTGAGCTTCAGGTGATTGCTATTGCATCATGGGAAGTAGCTTTCTCAGTCCTCTGTACTCTTTAGTCTGTAAGCAAAGCTGGCGTGTTTCTACCTGGAATATATTCACTCAAATCATACTTGTCAATACAGTGACAGCTTCATTTTCACTAAATATACAAAGTCATCACTTGAGTCTGGACATAGATGTAAATTGCAACTTGATCAATTCCTGCAGGCAAACAACAATGAAAAAGTAATTCTAGTTTAATTTCCGTTCATGTTATGATTCAACAAACAAAATAAAGCTTTATATTTAATAAAATTTCAAGTTTCTAGCTGACACATATTTAAAACCCTGTCCAGAGCCAAACCAGCCGTTCGCCCATTATACTATTAGCACTTGTTATTTCTGGCTATTTTTCACCTGCATGTGAAGAAATGTGAAGTAATGCCTCTGCAGATGGGGCATTGAGGTACTATTTCAGTACTTTTTTAGTATAAAAAGGTAACAAGGTTTCCATCTGCTCAGACCAACTCTGATGTGCAAATGCATTTTCATTAAATTCTTGAGAGATGTGGCAGAGGTCATTGCACCTTATGTCACTCACATTATTAACCTGTCAATTTCCCAACCAAAAGTCCCCCAAGAATCTAAAAGGCCAGAGTTGCTGCCTTACACACCAAAGGAAGTAAGGTGGAACCAAGTAATTACAGGCCTGTATCTATCTTTAGTGTTTTAAGTAAAATCCTTGAAAAAGTTCTTTATGAACAGATTTTTAATAATGTTAATCAGTTTAATATTTTATGGAGCAAAATCCCCAAAGAAATGAAATCTGCCCAGTCTTAAACGAGTTTAAAAAGCAACTAAAGAAACAGATGCAAAGTAGGTTAGTATAGCCTAATAATCTCTCAAGGGGGCTGGGAGTCCCGACTGAAAGATTGTTGTTATTTTTGATATGTTAGTCCTGTGTACAAAGGCACTAAATCTGTATTGAGAATGTCTGAATGAGAATGAGTTTTTGACAGTTCAATTTGATTATTTATTAGCAATGTAGCAATGGGAGGTGTGGCACGCTTGTCCCGCTTTTCCTCTGCCTGCCTTACCTTCTGGACTGCAATGGAAATAAGTCTTCTGACTTTTTTTGCATTATCTTGATGTTTTAATACTGTATACGATTGTGTATTAGTATTATTATGTCAAATAAAATTATTCATCATTCATTCATTCATACATTTGGTTTGTGGAGGCGCAAAAAGCCGCCTCAAAAAAATCAGAAATGCCTTTTATGTAGTTTGCAGTAATGCAAGCTTCACTACCACAAGATAAATCTCAAATCTGAGCAGCTATCAAATGTTGGTCAGCCACCATCTCTCTCAAAAATAACATTGTATATTTCTATTAAGCCACTCATATTTTGCTGTGCACATCATCCCTTATGGTCTTTCATTCAGCCCTGTGATGTGACAAATGGAACTGACTCTGTATGACTTTGTACAGTCCTTGGATTCACTGCGTTAATGATGCTGCCAGTTTGGTTATGGTTATAAATAACTTCATTTTTTGCAATGCACTTTATTCTTGGTCATGAAAAACTTATAGCTGATGCATATTCTCACTTTAGATAGGGTTAGGGTTAGGATTTTCAAAAATGTTCCCTTGAGACATCCCCTTCAGCATGTCATGCCCTCAATTCAATCAACTGACCTTCGACTAAGCATGTTCAAGCCCCTATAAGATCTTAAATTAGACCCTGTTTAACTAAAAGCATGATTCAGATAGGTTTTTCTTCAATATTTAGTGCCAGCATCCCCATTAGTCCTCTACCAGTAGATATTGCTCATTAAAATCTCACCATCTTTTAATGCAAAGTATCAAAGCCATGCTAACCGAGTTTCAAATTCACAGCCAAGATCTAGCATCCCAGAGCCTTCTTGGAAACCAGCTTCTCCCCAACTGTTTAAAAATACACATCCTGTAGGCAATGATAAAAGACTGTCTGTCACTATTTCACAAATGCAAAAGTTGGTGTCAAAGTTAAGAAAATATGTTTTTCACTCTAAATAGCTATTATGTTTGAACCAGTTCTCTATGCATTCTGTCATTTCCCCTATGCCTCCTCTTTGCCCTGATAACAGCAGCCATCTGTGCTGAGCAAATTAATACCTTCCTTTCAAACATATTATATACAGATGCAATCACAGTCACAGAAATCGCTTCCATGCTGGATAAATTGCAATGCTTGTGCTAAATTAATGTATTTGCATGTTCCCCAACCTGGATTTTGCACACTCAGGCAAAATCATCCCATGTTGCACATTCTTAAGGCAAAGGTGCTAAATTGACATCTTGCTACTTACAAGCACATCCGCTGTGGTTTGCACATGCAGCCTGTGGTTTACTTCCAATATGTATTTGATTCTAAAATTATGTTTAGTGCTAATCTTAGTCTAAAAATGACATAATGTGGTAAATAAACATGTCACAACAAGCACACATGACCGTTTAGAGTTGTTGGAAAGTTTATCTGAAGACTTTAGGTGGAGGCAGGCTAGCAGCTCCCACTGACTTCTAGTATTTGAGCTAAGCTAATTAGCGGGGACGAGCTCTGCCCGTCTCTTCCTTGTTACTGCACACACAGTTGTCTTCTCAACTAATGGAGAAGATTTTATTTATCTTTTAAATGTGACTTTTGCTACCTTCTTCCATTCAGGTGATTGGCAGTGTGCAGCAGACATTTTGAACACAGCATAGCATCTTTGATTTCTTGGTTTGTTTGTTTGTTTGGCCCATTGGTCCTCTGCCACTTTGTTTCTGCATATGGCTGCCACATGCAGTGAAGCTCTGATGAGTCAGACTATGCTTGCCTGAGTACTGCAGGCTGAAGGCTGATGTGAGTCATCTGTGTTATAATGAGATATCAGTCAGGTTTTTTGGATGGATGGATGGATGGATAGAGTGTGAAGGCCGTAATGGCGTTCCTGCATATGGGTCAAGAGTTCGCTGTTGAGTCTCCCTTCCAACTTTCTCGGGCAAGTTGGGAGGAAGTTGAATTGGACCCCTGGGTTTTTATCAACAGTGACTCACGGGTACCGGCTACAGTTTCAGTGGCAACTCCCCCCCAACCCTCCACCCCGTTTTTCAGGAATCTGAAAAAATATTGTCAAGGACCCACTACTACCCACTAGTTATCAGCCCATTCTTAACCTCAGGCATCTCAACAGATATCTGAAGGTACGATTCAAAACGATTCACACAAAAATAGAAATGCAGTCCATCGGTGCAGGAGAGCAGTATACATCCCTCAATTTAAAAGATTTATATTTCCAAGATCCATTTTGCTCAGAACACAGACCCTTTCTCTGCTTTGCTTTTCAAGGCCAGGTGTACCAGTTTCAGGTTCTGCTGTTTGGTCTGTCACTGCTCTCTAGGATCCTCACTTGGGTGGTCTCAGCAGTCTTATCCCCCCTTCACTAACAGGGTTTCAAAATATTGACATATCTGGATGATTGGCTGGTCTGTGCCCCATTGCAAGATCAAGAAATCCAGGACATGGAGATGGTGCTGACTCATGTCCAGTCCCTGGGATTCACAGTGAACTGGAGGAAGAGCATTCTGCAGCCTTGTCAACATGTGTAACTCCACAGAGGCTAGAAAGTCTGGAGAAGGAGTTGAGTTACTTTACAGACAGGCTTGTTATCAAAGGCGGTCATTGCACAGCCCTACTGGTTGCCACTTTCTAAGAGCCTCTGTCACAGGGGTTGGCTGATGTAATTTCTGAAGCTTACAGGGAGCAGGATTTTTTTCTATTCCTACAGGCATACAAGCCCACTCTACCTGGAGTGTAGTTACTTCATGGGCTGCACTAAAGGGAGTTCCTGTCGTTGACGTTTGTGCTGCAGCCCCATGGTCTACATCATGCATATTTGCAAAATTTTACATAGTTGATGTGACTTCAGCACCAGTAAGCACTGCTGTGCTGATGTCTGTTGCCCCATTATGACCGTAGTGATGGTCATCCTTCAGTCTCACAGATCCATAGTTACATTTTTAACTTATGTCACGTCCTGTTCATGTAATCTACACAGAAATGAGTAATATGTTATTACATTTATTATGTACTACTTCATGGAAAGGCGCAATGATTTCCTTGAGGTCTGTCATCACCTTCAGGTTTCTGGACTGCCAGAGTAGACTCCAGGAAATTACTGTGTACAGCCAAACCAGAAATAATGTGTGACAGTGCAAATGCAATGAGTGATAGCATGAACGTCTTGTTACCTTTGCGCAGAGCTATGCTGACTTCTGTTTCCAGTTTGTCAAGCAGCTGCTGACTAGGGCTCAGTTATTAGTGTGAAGACATGAGACTGGTATCATTCTTCATGTCACTGCAGACTCTGTACCATTACAACTATTGAGGATTTTTTCAGTATATAACGAAACTATTTCCATAACCTCAGCCAAGTATTTTATTGGCAGCAGAGTCCAGTGCTTTGAACCATCCAGCCAACCTCTTTTCTGTGAGTGACTCTGTTAACTGCTAAACATATTTCGCAGAGAAATCACATTAAAATATTTTGTAGGGGTGGGTGAAGAAAATCTTAAATACTGTATTATCTTACAGATGTTATTTGTTATTTTTTGTGTGTGAGGACAGCTGTAAGCTGACACTAATATTTCGTCTTTTTTTCCCTTAGTTAATGTCTCAATGAAAAACATTAAAAGGCTCTTATTTGTTTTTATTACCCTCTTTTTCCTTCCATTTCCATCTGTCTCTGTCTTTCTAACATTTGGCGTTAGATCTCTGTCAGCCCTCCTCTATCAGAAACACATGTTGGGTTGTTCTTTAGTGGAATAAATACCAAAAGTAAACTGCAAAGATCGAATTAATAGAAAGTGAGTGATTATCGGCCAAACTGAGCTGGTGCAGGAAATGGAATTTGTATTGTTGTGGCTGCAGAGCAAAGCTTTCCACAGGAAAAACTCAATGAACTGCTCACTGACCAGAGAGTCATTAAAAAACGGATTTTGTGTTTTTTTTTTTCTGGAGCGATCAGTGCGGCTGATAAATTTTTCTCTAGGGGCGAAAAGTTCATTAATATCGGTGTAAAGAAAACAATACAACATATTGGTATAAAGTATCTTATGTTGGCTAACAATAATACTAATTTGATACAAAAATATTTTGATAAGGTTTAGGTTTTAGGCAGACACAGACACAGAAGCTGGATAATAAGGATGAGTTAAGACAGACAGTGGGAAGATGAGGCTGAGAGAGAGGAGAATGGCAGTCACATACTAAGGCTGTTGGCTGCTAGCTAGAGTGGTGTGGCCACATGACTTAGTTAACACTGGTGGTCCTGGGCACAGGAGAACAAAGGTTATCGAGACACACGAGGTAATCAGACCATACATACAGTACTGAGCGGCTGAGTACAACTGACTGCAACTGAGAAGCAGAACAATGTGGCGCCCAGATTCAGCTGTGAGTTGATGAGCTGATTGAAGACAGGTGTGGGGATTAAGCAGGAGCCAGGTGCCAAGAAGCCATGCTCACAACACACAGACACACAGATGGGGGAGGAGGTGACATGAGGAAGACAGGGAAAAAACAAAGAAACACAGAGAAAACCTGGAGTCATGGCTGACGCTATGATATATTCATGTAATCATTCTGTGAGTTTTATTTGACAGTGAAATTTAGCATGATACCACCATAAAATTAGATTATTATAGGGCCTACTTTAAGTTGCGTTGGGCACCTCTCTGCACAATACAGCACTACTATGATTACAAACATTAAAAAAAACCCTAATACGACGCATTTGGCTCCTGTCTCACCTCTGTAGTTCACCACAGGCCAGTTCATAGCATTACTTGCCAACCTGCTGCTACACTACGATAAACTGCCACTATGTCAGATGTACCACGATGGGCCAATTGCTCTCTGTTGTAATCCATAATTTGGACGCATTGTGTCCAGCAAATCCGTATCTCTTGTATTGAAAAAGCAGCAGACTGTGTGTGTTACAAGTTGCAACAAGAATCTCTGAAAGAGATCCGCAAGTCTGAGTCTGACTCTGCGGCTGAGCTTGGTAATCATTTTAACTCAGCAGGCTTGGGATCTTTTAACTTCTCACATTTCATTATGCTGATAAATGCACAGAGCGTAACCCCTATGATGTTAAATGATTTTATTATACACTTTATACATATTTTACTAATTTGGGTACTACTTGACAGTTTACTTGACAATGCAAAGCATCAGGGAAGAGAGAATTTGGACCTTAGAGAGTTT
>JAQFJA010075127.1:0-11745 GCA_029874485.1 Naso brachycentron
ATAAAGAGATATTATGGAATTATTGTTGAGTTGAAATGCTTGATAAAGAAGGCTTGTTTTTTTTATTGAAAAATGTACAATACACACAATCACATCATATACACAGTTCTTTTTTCCCCTTTTTTCCCCCCTTCCCATACAGTGAATGCAGACAGCAACAAAGTCGCCTGTACATTTGCAAGGAGGCAACAATACCAGAGCCCCCATATCCCTCCCTCCCTCCCACAAGGCGACTCCCCATGAACCTCCCTCCCAGGATCTCTCCCTCAAATAAAGATATAACAAAAAATAAGAAATAAATAAGAATAAAAATTTAAATAATCAAGGTCGGACCTTTTCTTTAACTTATGTGCTGCCTCCCAGGCCTGTAGAGTCTTATGGTTAGCCCCGTGTGAATGGGCAACAGACGACTCCATCAAGATGATTTCGAGAGAAACAAATTGGCCTACTGCTGCCAAGCTTAAGAAAAAAGATTTAAATTCAGAGTTGATATCGAATGGCTTGCTCAGGGTGCGAAGAGGTGTTTTAATGGTTGTGATATTTGAATATTTGTCATGGCTTTTCAGTCTTAAAGATAAAAGGTGACTTGGTCTGGCACCAATATGTTCTCCTGGTCCTATGCATTAAGAACTCTGCCCTGCGTCTTAAAGAGTTCAGCTCAGTTCTTGTCAGCTATTCTGCCTTGTAATGCTTCAGAATATGTGGCTTGTTGTTGCGTCTCTAGCTGGGTGAGGATATTCTCCAATTCAGATATCTTGTTGAGGTGAGATGTTAAATAGTTCTCTTACTTTGATGAAACATTCATCTGAAGCTCAATTCTGGGGACATTTTCAAAACACCTTCCTAATAAATGATAAAGGTATTTTAAAAAATGTTTTCTATCAAGACTAAATTTAAACCTCAGCGCATCAAATGACATCATGTTATTTGAATTTGGCAAATACAGGTCTTGGATCTTTTTAATTCCTTTTGAATTCCATAGTTTAAATGTTGCATCCGCTCTCCCTGGTGCAAAGAACTGATTGCCCCATGTCGGGCTGAACTGTGACAGTGAGAGTGGTTCTTTTAAATACTTTTTAACATCACACCACATCTGGATCCTGAGTTTTACAACTGGATTTTTAACTTGTTTCTGTAAAATTTTAACAGTGTCTGAATATATGAATAAGGAAAGAGGTAAATTTAAATTGTAAGATTCCATTTCAGTCCAATGAGGAGAACAGCTAAACTAATTTTTTAAGAAATTATTTTCACGCACGTAACGTCATGACGTCACCAGGCGGCGGCAGAACACGTCGTTTTGAATCGTCACGGCGGTCTCACAGGGGCTTTTCCGTCCGTTTATCAGCTCAGTGTTTGGGTGTGTTTGTGTCAGCTGTGCCGGGACACACGGAGCAGCAGGCGGGTCTTCCGAGCCAAACAACGGGCGGACACTTAAAAGCGTTTGTCTTCTTATTGTTGTGTATTTACGTTTGCCGTTAACTCACCGGTAAGCAGTTTGCTGTTAGCTTGTGTTGCCATGGTGACGCTCCGGAGTCGAGGCAAAGGCGACGCGGATCAGAGCCGCGGCCCGCAGCGGACGCAGCAGAGGCTGGCCCGGGGCTCCGTGTCCGCGCCGCGGCATCCACCAGAGACACGGAGGAGGAGTGCGGTCATCCGGCCGGAGGAACCTGGGTGCTCCAGTGTGAGTCAGCGTGTTAACGAGGCTTCGCTGCGTTACTTAAACTGTTTAACGGCCTCCGACCTGCAAACCGTTCATAAAGTTTTGTCCTTTTTTTAATTATGGTGGGAAAGAAACACACGTAAATACATAATCATTTGGGGATTGGTATTAATTTAGATAAATAATCTCCCAACAGAACATTATTATTACTGAGCAGAATTATTTCTATTCATTCAAATAATGCTCACATCAACCTGATGTCAGTTCTCTGTATTATTTAGAATGTGTTCATGTGTTAAGTCTGTTGACATATAAAATAATGTAATGATACGGTTTCATTTCTGTCTGAGGAACTTCTGTATTTATAATTATCATTTTAATTATGTAGGATGAAGATGAGAAACCTGTGAGAGCCATCATCAGGTCAGACAAAATAATCCGTAAATTATTGATAACCACAGCTTTAATGATTAGATAAGAGAAAGTACTTTCCTGTCTTGTCTTCCAGTCTTTCAAGTACCGATTTCTGACTTAATCTGTGAAATGTACTGTAGGCTATGTACGCCTACAGTGACATCATAACAAGCTGCCTTTGCCATACAGCAGCCTGACTCTTCTCTCATACTGAACCTTGTTTGATGTCTATAGGAAATCTCAGAGACTTCAAGACATTGCAGGTAAGACCAGTCACATGACCAGTAAATATTATCACCTGGAATATCAGGGAGGTTTTGGAGAAAAGTCCTGACATTTGTTACGCTCCTAAATAAAGGCAAAATATTTCATTCATTTAACAGAAGTTCAGCAAAAGGAGAGTATGTGTTGGTGCTGCAGTAGATCAGATCTTTATCACTGTTTGTTTAACTACAGAAAATAAGGGATTGGTGATCAACTGATTTTATCAATTAATTCAAATTAGGATTTAGCATTATGGCCTAAAAGTAAAATCACCATTTTTTTTCATACCATATTTGATTTTAATTTTAATCCATTTTTTAATGACAAAAGACAAAAGAATCATTTCAAATATGCTGTTTATATTTCAAACAACATGAATTTCCCCGTTGGGAGTAAAGTGCAAACCTGGCTTGAACCAAACTAAACCTTTTTTAAATAAAGGTTTGATCAAACAAAAATCAATCCCCCAATTTGGAATTCTGAAAAATAAGAGCCCAGAGCTGAGAGGGAGTCGTAGGCTTGTGTTGTCCAAACACATTAATTCCAACTTCAATTTAAAATCAATTTATTGCACAGCCCAAATTTAACTTGGGGTCTTGGAAGATTTTTTTTTTTTTAAATGAAAATTGATTTTCTCTTTCTGGGTTGGCGCATGGCATTGTGATGTTTACTTTCCTCTTTTGCTAGAAACTTTCTCTTCTATTATTTACAGCTCAAGTTTTGCCGTCTATAACTCTGAACCATGCCCCCTTGTGGTATAAGTTCGTCACTGCATATCACTTCTCATTAAAGGGAAAAAAACATTAGATCAAATATTGATTTTGCTGTTGACTGCCAAAGCATTGACTGAAGATTGGAAGCATTTGGGTCAGGTCTGGTAGTAAACATTTTGGGCACTCCCAGCAGATTATTATGTTCAGTCACATTGTTCATGATGGTTGTTCACTCACAACTCTGTCGGTCCTCTATTACATCCTCCCTCGACTTATCTTCATCTTCAGTGTGGTACATGTGAGAAAGAAAAAGGCAGGAATGCAATGATATCAAAAACTCACTATGCAGTAATACCTGGGTAACAAATCCACAGTACTATTTTTAAGAAAAAAAAAGACAATGAAAAGACAGGAAAAATGCCGCTTATTAACAGTGCAGCCAACTTGGCAACTTTGTTGCTAAAACTGGCTACTTTCCAGACCCCCTCAGCAACTTAAATTGTGAAAAGTGACTAGCGACAAAACTAGCAACTTTTTTCAGGTCTTTTGGAGACTTTCAGCGACAAAGTGACATGAAAGCATGTAACTTACAGCGTTTCACAGTTCACGTCCTTAACGAGCAGCGCGGGCTGTCACAAGCCCCTTCCCAGTCTCAAAGCAGGCGGTCAGTCTTACTGCGGAGCAGCGCAGCAGTCCTGGCTGCAGCTGGAGCAGAGAAGATCCACACCACCACATATGTAAATGTTTCTTAGCTGTCACACTAAAACCACTGGATAAAGGAGGAGGGTTGGACATAGAGCTAGCAAATTCCACCCCATATAACTCAGTCTTTTAATTAGGGCCCGAACACCAACCGGTGCGAGGACCTATTGAAACTGAAGGAATTATTCTTTCTTCGTTATTATTATTTCACACATATAAACTGCTTTTTGATGACTTTAACATACTTCAAAACTCATGAAATTTGGTAGAAAAATCAGTCTTGTGGCCATTTAACATATTTCATTGGTTTCCCAAGTGGGCGGGGCCAAACAGCTCCACAGTGCCCCCTGGAAATCTTTAAAAATTCATGAAAAATCAGTGGTTCGACCGATTCATATGACATTTGGTAGGCATGTAGTGCGTGTCAAGACGATCAGATTGGACTTCTTTGTCAGATCAACAGGAAGCCCGCTATTTCCTGTTGAAGTTTCAAAATAAGGCCATTTTTAGCCAAATGGCTAAACAGGGGCCCCTAAACTGCAGCCCCAGGGCCCACTTTAACGTACATGGATGAAAATTGGTGGGCACATGTATCACACCCAGATCTACAAAAAAGTCCCTTGGCACCATAGGGTAAACTCAACAGGAAGTCCGCCATTTCGAATTGAACAGCCATTTTGGGCGATTTTCACCTTACATACTTTAACAAACTCCTCCTAGGGATTTTGTTGGATTCTCCTGAAAATCGCTGTGTAAAGTCTTAACCCCATTGGGATCAAAGGTTATTAAAATCTCTTGGATTGGATAAACCGTGTGGGCATAGCTGAGCTGCCATTTTGAGCCTTTTGGAAGAAAAAATCAAATGCTTATAACTTCACTATACACTGTCCAATATACATGAAACTTTACATGTATGATAAGAGGCCTGCCCTGAAGTCATTCACATGCTGATATTCAGGCATACTCATAGCACCCCCACCTGGTGACAGGAAATGACCAAAATTGGACATGCGCTGCACTTTAACGAACTCCTCCTACAAATTTGATCGGAATGTCATGAAATCTGGTGTGGACACTCTTCAGACCTGTGACACGTAAAGTTATTGAAATCTTTCGAATCGGATTAACGGTGGTGTAGTGATGGGACCGCCATTTTGAGCGTCTCTCTGTGAAACAGGAAATGCTTATAACTTCAGTGTGCATTGTTCTGTGTGCACCAAACTTTCAACATTTCACAAGGGTGCCAGCCTGAACGCATCTGTATGACGATTTTCACTCACAGACACAGCGTCCCCTACTGGCACCAGGAAGTAAGCCTCTTAGTGAAGTTGGACGATCATTTTCAGGAACTTGTTGCGTTTTACACACTGCTTACTGCAACGACGCGCTTTTTCCCCGACTGTGGCACTCCCCGACGGGCGCGGGGGTGCGAGGGCCCGTTCAATGCTGGTTGCAGCTTTAATTAAATTTGATATTCTAATATTTTACAATACTGGTTTGTATAATGTGGGTCAAGAAAAAGTATTACAGTCGAGATGTTATTTTGAAAAGTGAACCACAAAATTTAAAGCAGCTGTTCATTCAATCCTGCTTTCTTTTTCTGGTTCTTTTTTCCATTATCAATTAATTTGATTGAATTGTGACATAAAATCAACCAAGAATCAACAGAAAAAAGTTCATTTGTAGGTCTAAACATATTTAGGGTATTTTTCACCCAATTTTCGAGACTTTTTCTCCTATATAATGTTCATTACACACAAATTACTTATTATGCAAATTAGTTGATGACATCATTTGGTAACTTCTAGCGACTTTTAGGACAGCCAATAGCTACTTTCCTCACTGAGGAGTTGGCAACCCTGCTTATTAATATCCAATTTGTTTGTAACTGTTTTTTAATTACATTGCTTTGTCTTCTTTATAAACATGCAAATAATTGTCACATGAATTGTCTTTGGCAAAGAAGATGATTGAACAATGAAGCATGATCAATCAATGATTTAAAAATAAACCACAACTAACCCTATTCTTCTTTCATTATCCTCCTATCATAAGTTCACTGTTTACTGTGACTGACAAAGTCATTTCCTGCCATTAACGTCTTTTTGGCCATTCCATGAGCTAAATGAGGGTCCTTCTTTGTTTCCTTCTTCCTTTGTGAGCTGACTGAGCGTGTTTGTCTGCTGAGACGATGAGTTTTTCCACACAGTTGTCCACAGTTAGCAGGCTTCACTGGACTCTTTCCTTCGTTTCATACATACCATCTCCTTCACTGGTCTGCCTTTCTCTCTTGTTCAAAAGTTCACTAGTCTTCCATGCACTAATCTCTTGGATTGTAAATTACTTCTTCCTCTGTGTGTGATGAGCAAAGAGCTGCAATCAACTGTCTGTGGTTTTCAGTTCCTCTGCCCTGCTCCACTACAGCTGAAACAAAACAAAACTTTTTGCCTGGAAGACCTATCGTTGGATACTGTCACATGTCCACAACAATATTGAGACACTTTTGTCATTGCAATATAATGCAATTGATAATACAATACAGAGGCAAAGACTATTTTATACTTTTTAAATCTGCTGTTTCTGTGTCTTTGCGTCTCTCTCTCTCTTGCTCTTTCTCTCCCATTCTCCCTGCCTCTCTCTTTGTCTCTTAAATCTTACAGTCACTCAATTCTTGGATGGCTGGGACATTCATTGCAGTTCAACAACTGCAAATGGCTTTTCCAAAGACCACAGTGTGGAACAGAATTATTATCATCATCACACACAAAATGCAGAGCACAAAATACAAAGCTGTTTTTGTCATTTGGCGCTTTGCTGTTGCTGTGGTTTGCATTCTGATTAGGCTACATGCCCAAATTTTGCCAGACTCCGTTTATTTGATGTGTCATAATGATGATGTAAGTTGTGAGTACAAAATGTTGGGGCCTCATATTTTTTGTGGAAAATTGGAGGAATTATTTTCTTTCAATGGTATTGAAATAAGATGTTAACAATGGTGATGATATATTTTAAAGAAAGACTTCCAAACCTCAAGGAAAATAAAACATGGGTCCCTCAAAAGATTATTTTTGACTGAGCTTATCCATGTGCTTTTTTTTTATGTTAAAAAAATTAAAATGAAAAAAAAGCTTACCTCGACTCAGATATAGCCAAGCAAGGATATAGCCAAGCAAGGATTCATGCTAGGATAGCCTAAATAGCCACTTGGGAAATTGTCAAGGTTCAAGCTTTTACATCAAAGTTCAGCAAACCATTCTGGTTATCACATATGATTTTTGCAGACTGCATGGTAGTTAGTGGTGAGCTGAGATCTCAAAATGATTTCAGGCTCCCCTTATCATAGCAGACAAATAAATTAAATATTGATTCTTGGTATGGCACCACAGGCTGAAATTAGCCCCCCCCCCATTTTTTTGTACTGTATTTGTCACTGTATCTCTTTTACCCTTCTGAGGCTATCTTTCAACGTAGTGTCTAGTTGTATAACAGAAATAAAATAGAAGAGATACATTTCACCCAATTTCTTTGTTACTTAAATTCAAAGACTGCAGACCTGCAAAAGGTTGAGTAAATGCCATAACCTCAGGTCACCTAAATTCTATTAGAACTAGCTATAATATATTCCAAAATCTTGGCCAGAAAACATGGTTGAGAGCTTAAGCTAGATTTTCATCCAATACATCAATCTAAAAGTAGTATTTCTTTCTAGGATAGAGAGAAAAGACAACAGCCAAAGGCAAGATATATTATTCCATATGGGTTGGATTCCTGTGGGTTTACAAACTCAAATTTCTTCTGGATCACAGCTGCATGTAACCAAAGTACTTTAGAGAATAATTGAGCAGGTTCTGGTCAGAGCTAAGGTTATGCAAGAGGCATATCCTGGCACGTGAATAAGGCTTTTTCCGTCTTATCCAGCACAGTTTCGTTGAAGGCAAACCACATGGTAACCTTCCTGAAGAGCCTCAGATCTGGATGAGCAAAGACACTTCTCTCCCTGTTCAACCGAACAACAGATCTACAAAACTGCACCACTGTCACAGCCCAGCTAAAATTATCTCCAGAAGGAATATAACTTTTCTTCATAAGGACAAGGACATCATTACCAGGACGACTCTGCTGTTATCCCTGCAACGCCTGCACAGAACAGCTGCCGTTAATCCGCTGACAGAGCGAGAGAACGGCTCTGTCAGTACTCTGCGCAGAGCGATCGAGTTGCAACAAAAGGATAGATTTTTGACATATGCTACAGCATCCAACAGCGGTCATAAGTCTGAGGCAGATAATAGGTTAAATAGGGTGTTTTTTTCTTCTTAGCGCTGTTATTTTGAGTCATAGAGTTAATGGACCGTCCTAAGTGTCCTGTCTGCTGCTGTTTAATAATATGATGATTATTATTATTTGCTCTGTTTTTGACGAAGCACTGTGTCCCCTCTTTGTTCATTAAGTTTGCTGCCATCTACTTGTGTTAGCACACAAGACTATGATGTTTGTGCCATCATGAGTTAGGAAATAAGTTGTTATCCTCAAAAATCAGACAACTTTGCATTTACAGTCAATCTGTTCACACTCCCTCTGAAGACACACAACCACTGTTTTACACTTCCTCCTTTTTTTCCCTCTTTACTAACCCAAACACACCTATACGCTCACTCATATGTGTGCAGACTGCACTGGAGCATAATTCATTTTTGCTCCACGCTATCTTGCTACTGAGGATGTGCAAGCATGTTCTCTATTTTGCACTGCAGCATCCTTTGTTCAGAGTTACGCAGACCACCTGCAATTTTTGAAGCTGATGTGATGTAACCACTCACCTGGTCACGTCCACCATCTTAGATTCTCCCTCTCTCTCTAAACACACACACATACTCAAATACACACACACACACACACACACACACACACACACACGCTGACACACATGCTTACATGTGTTCTCACTGTATATAGTTGTATGTTGCTTTAGGTAGAACTTAGCTTAGACTAGTGATTTATTATTCAAAGACCTGGGCCGAGCTCTGGAAAGCTGAGCCTCAACGCATTAAATTCCTTGTCCAGGCAGTGTACGATGTGCTTCCAAGCCCGTCAAACCTGCACACATGGGGCACAGCAGAGACACCAGCATGCCCACTGTGCTCCAAGCGAGGAACCCTGGAACACATCCTCAGCTCTTGTACAAAGGCACTAGGAGATGGACGGTACAGGTGGAGGCATGACCAGGTCCTTAAGACCATTGCCGAAGCCATTAGCGCAGGACTGGCATGGGCAAAACAGTTCCGCCCCTCCAAGAAGACCATTGCCTTTGTCAGAGCTGGGGACAAGCCAACGCCTGCCAGGAGTACACCTGCTGGTATCCTCACGTCTGCAAAAGAGTGGCAGTTGTTGGTGGACCTCGAACGCCAGCTGAAGTTCCCCAGCCACATCGCACTCACCACCTTGCGATCAGACATTGTCCTTGTGTCGGAATCCACCAAGCAGGCAGTGCTTCTTGAGCTGACAGTCCCGTGGGAAGACCATCTGGAGGGAGCCTTCGAGAGGAAGCTCTCCAAGTACGCAGGACTGGTCAGCGAGTGTCAGCAGGCTGGCTGGAGAGCAAGGTGTTTCCTGGTGGAGGTAGGATGCCAAGGTTTTGCAGCCCATTCCTTGGCCAGAGCCCTCAGCAGTTTAGGCATCGATGGAGAGAGAAAGAGGAGAGCCATCCACAGTACCACTGAAGCGGCAGAAAGGGCCTCAAGATGGTTGTGGCTAATAAGGGGCGATCCATGGAGTCGTAGTTAGGTATCTGTCTGGACACAGGCCGGGGCTTGATCAACCCTGGTTGGGTCGCCTGGAGGAGGGCGTCTGATTGTTGAAAGACCCGAAATGCCCAATGAATCCAGGAACGTCACTGACGATGTTGTCCAGACTGAGCATCAATAGATGTATGCACACAGCAAAGCATTGCATGACTTTGTTAACTTTGCTGTTGTTAATAAATACCATTGTAGATTTAAAGAGAAGTCTTCTGTCATTATTGTGTATGTATGTTGTTAAAAGGTGGCTGATTTTGAGGGTCAGTGCTTGGATTCATTCCTTGACTGTTCAACTGCAAATGTTAATATCTTTCAGATACTGTCATTTTAAGTGAAAAACCTTCTTTCAAATGAGACTGAATACAGGTTTGGTTATTTTAAACTGATTTCAGGGTGGTGAACCATTATTATTAATTTATATTGAAAATCTTCTGATATCAAAGCAGTTATTGGTACAAATAACCATCTTTAATACCTATCTTCCAAACCTATAGCCACCCATGCCGAACAACACTTTGAGGGATTTTCCTCTAACGATGCACAAATGTCCACTCTGCCTCAAGGATGAACTGATTAGAGTTTAGAGTTCAAAAAGTCAAGGTCACTGTGGCATCATGTTCAACATCATTCCTGTGAACGCAATACCTCAAGAACAGTTTGAAGGATTTTTCTCAAACTTTTACAAATGTCCACTCTGGAAGAACTGATAAAATTTTGGAGGTCAAAGGTCAAGGTCACTGGACCCTCACATTCATCCCTTACTTGTGAACTTGGTATCTCAAGAATGCCTTGAGGGAATTTTTCACATTTGGTACAAACATCAACTTGGACTCACTGACCTAATTATCTTTTTAGGGTCAAAGTTTACTGGGACCTCACCTCTTGTGAATGCAATATTTCAAGAACACCCTCAGGGAATTTCTTTGCATTTGGTACATAGGTCCACTTGGACTCAAGGATGAACTGATTAGATTTTGGAGGTCAGAGTTTAAGATCACTATGACCTTGCATATTGTGAATGCAATATCCAAGGAACACCTTGAGGGAGTTTCTTTAAATTTGGCAGTAGCATACATTGACACTCGAGGGTGAAATGACTAGATTTTGGAGGTCAAAGGTCACGACAAACTTACCTATTGTGAGGTCGCAAAGATCTGCTCTCCTTTTCTACATACAATTTTCTTAGAAACAACAGCCTGGTCTCTCCCTTCCCAAACAGGGCTCTTGTTTATAAATTCAGTCAGACTTTTTGCTGATATGGACCCTATTACTTGTATAACTTATTAGTTTTCTTCTCTCCGAAAATACTAAAGCTGCCTGTTCCTAAAAAAATCCTTCCCCAAAATCAGTTAAATGGACTATCATGTCTGTGACTGACCATGTTTTTAAAATCATTGAAATATTTGAAACTTGGATTTTATATTGGATTTTCCCCAATTTTGAATTTTTTGAAAAACACATTTTTGACATCTCCTTTAGGCTGCAGGTCCAATTCTTTCGAAATTCGCTATTGGTTGTCATATGACCAAGCTGATGAAAAGTTGCATAAGGCTTGTTGATATCTTATTTTGTTTTCAAGATATTGACCAATGAACTTCAGAAGGGGCGTGGCTTAGCACATGAATGGACAAAAGTCAACAATTATTGGGCCAATCATCATGAAACTTGCAGGATATTTCAATAAAAGTACCAAAGTTTGATTTGAATCAGCCATTAGAGGGCGCTATAAATGCAAAAAAATGGTTGTGGCAGAACACAAATCAGACTATAAATCAGAAATATTTTTTCCTATTGTCACAAAACTTGCATGACATGTCCACATACGTACCTAAAACATACCCAGATAATGTTATACAAATCTACCGCTAGAGGGCACAATAAACACACAAAATAGGTATTGCATTATATAAATCAGACTATAAATCAGAAGTTGTTTGTCCTATCACAGCGAAACTCACCACATATGTCCACATACATACCTGAAACATACCCTAAAATTTTCATTCAAATTGACTAGGGGGTGCTATAATTTTTTTAAAGAAGCAGCGTGGTATAACACAAATATGACTATAAATCAGAAACGGTTTTTCCAAATATTACAAAACTTGCAGGATATGTCCACATAAGTACCTGAAACATACCCTGAAACTTTCATTCAAATCAACCTCTAAGGGGCGTTATTGCTGCAACAAAT
>JAQFJA010075193.1:0-11731 GCA_029874485.1 Naso brachycentron
TATGGTAAAAAAAATACTTAATCATTCGGTTCAAAATTCTCTTTGTCTATTGACATCTAAAAGATTGGAAAATGCTAGAATACTGTGCTTCTGAGCTTTAAACAGAAAATAGAGCAGTAGTATTGAGTTTTTAGAATTTAGGCAGACAAGAGAGTCGAACATTATAGAGTTCAAGGCAAGGGCCACTGATGATGCAGGAGAAGATGAAGATAAAAAACTAATTCTGCAGACAAACTTGAACATAGTGAACAGGAAAACAAACCACTGCTACTGCAACCCTGTGAGACTGTTATACTAAATAAAAAAGCAGAAAAACAAAATACTGTATAGATTAAATATGGGGGAAAAAAGACTGAAACCTTACAGGGGTGAATATCATCAACTTTTGCCTGAGGGTGGAATCCAAACGTGTTGTTCGCTGAATCACTAAGGTAAAAAATCCTTTATCCTCGGTGAGTCAGCCACTTCAGGACACAGCCTGTCATGCTCCTCCACACTGATTTGGCTCAACTTTCATTAGTCTCGAAGCTTTATCAGAAGAATATTTGCTCTGACTCTTCCTCGCTTCCATTTACACCTGCTTGTCTGACAACTTCAGCTCTGTCAGACAGGATCAAACTTTGATCTGTAAATTTGCACAATTAACTAATAGAGACGTTGTTTTAATGAGTCTTTTGTTTGACGACGGAGGGCTCGTTGTCCCATCACACATGTTTGGTTCAATATTACACCAAAACCACATGATGGTTCTGCTGTATAGCATAACAGAGAATAACAAGCTATGTATCTAGCTTGTTATTGTACAAAACTTATATTTAGGACCAAATAATCACATTAGGGCGAAAGGGTCAGTTCATCAAAATTACAAATTTAGCGTGCCTTTAATTTGCTGATGTGCCAATATCAAGTGTAATATCAATACAATCTGTTATTGAAACCCTGTAAAAAGTTGAGTTTCACTTATTAATAACGAATTATGAATTACAAAAACCTAATTGTCCACAGTGTGTAAATTTGTCTTTGGTTTCACCGTGAAACATGTCATAAATGTAAAATATGCAATGCGAACGACAGTACATCGTTTTCATATACACAAGCATAGAAAAATAGAATTGAAAAAATAACAATACACACTTTCTATAACAAAACACTTGTGGCGCTTACAGCATTCAAAAAATTACATTTACACTCTCACAAATTACTAATCTCTAAAAAAGGAATGCACCCCATAACTACTGGTCGGAGGGTAACAGAACCTAAGGAGAGATGTTTTATTTCCATTGCTGTATTTGAATCAAATTGACCATTACTGCATTGAGATGGACGCACAATTCTCACTACATGTCTAGGTAACCCAAGACATGAGATTTATTTATTCTATTTCCCTGGGAGTTGGATAATTTTGTAATTTTGTTACTAATGTAACAGTGTAACTGTATCTTGTAGCTGAAACGTGGAACAGAGTGAGAACTCTCGTTTACTATACATCATTAAATGAGCTTCCAAGCAGGGAATTGATTATAAAAATTTAACTAAGACTCCATTTAACCTTGTTAAGAACCCCTGGATCCTGCTTTCCCAGTTGTGCCAATCTCAACAGGCATTGCATCAGCATCTCCCGACACAAACGCGCAGAGGTCACAGAGTGAATGTTCAGGTTTTCTGTGTTGATGACAGGGTGCTGTCCCAAGGACGCTCTGATTGAGGAGGAGATGTCTAAAGCAGGGTGTTTGTGCAGGAGCTGAGATATAAGATTTAATGCTGCACTGTGTGTTTATGTGTGATTACACAGGTGAGACAAATACTAGAGAGTGTATGTTTTTGTGCTGTTGACTTTCCTTACAGCCCATCTTCTCTTTATCTCAGTCTGTTCACCGATAACTTCATCGCCCTTTTGTAATGCTTTATCTCCTTTTCTTATTTCCACTCTTTCTTTCTTTCTCTCATATTTGGAAGCACCATTGTTGTCAATTAGATTAAGTTCTCGGCAAGTGTCTCCTTGCTTCAGGCATGTTTAGCAGGCCTGGGACTTCTGTCTGGCCTCCCAGTGTAAACTCTCACCTCTCTTCCAAGACCTGGGGGTCATGACCTCTTGTAAAAGAGACCGTGGAGGAGGGAGGGGGGGGCTCAGTGTGACAGTGTGGCCTTAACTAACACACACACCCAGCTAGGCTTAAAGATTTGCATTATATTCCAAATAGAATTAGCTTTGACATGTTCATACCACAAAAAGCCAGCAATCAATGACCAGAGAGACATGCCATATTTGGCTTAACTGAAAGTGTGAAAATAATATTTTAAATTCTACAAAGACTTCATTTTATTCCTCTTCTCTGCTCCCACCTTGATCCACAGGTACATCCATCTGTAGTGGACACCTGAGAAGGGACAGACCTCGAGTACATTTGCAGTCGCCTGCAGCTCTGTATTCAACAGCAGTCTGAGCACACATCAAATTAAGTTTAGTTTGAAGTGTATTGCCAGTCTTAGCCAAAGCGGATGGAGAGCATGGCAGGAAAGAGGTTATTAGTTTCACCAATTCTCCTGCTTAGTGTCCAGTTAAACTGTTTGTGCCTGTATGTAAAGGAATATGCTGACTGTGAAATACTGCTGTCCATCCACCTGCAACTAATGGTATCCAAGCAAGAGGAGAGCTTTGAGTCTATGTGCCGAGGTTTTAAGATGTCTGTGAGATGTCAGCACAGGGGCTCAGTTGTTTACCACTGTTGTTTCATAGCTAGAAGGTTCTTGGTTTAAGTCCTGGCTGGGGCTCAGTCTATCTGCATGGAGTTTGCATGTTCTCCTGTGTGTCGGTTTCTTCTGAGTGCTCTCTGTTTCCCAATTTTCAAAACATTGTACATTTGGCTAATTCAAGGCAATAACTCAGAACTAAAGTTGGTCACTGAGTGCTGCACAATGACTGTCAACTGCATCTTGACCTTCAGATTGTTGTAGAGACTGAATTTCGCTATAGGTTGCAGTGTGTATTATTCTGTATGTGACAATAAAAGCTTGATTAGATTTGACATTTCTGCTGCAACCCAAATATATACAGGGGCTGAAAAAAATTTATACAGCTCAAACTACTGAAAAAATACAAATTCAGCAGTATATTGCTCTAGTAACAATGAGCCTGAAACATTTAATTATCCACAAAGCAAGCTGACTGAAGAAATTGCCATGAATAGTCCCATGAAACATCATGCCAAACAGTCTCCTGTTCCCGCATCTCAAATGTAAGGATTTGCTTTCTTTTCTGTGTCCATTATGAAAAAGAAAAACTTAATATGCTTTGTTTTTGGACTGTTGGCTAGACACAACAAGACATTTGAGGATGTCCTCACTTTCACATGGGAGATTTGTGATAGAAATTTTTCCCGGATATCTGACATTTCATAGCCTAGAAGATAATTTTTCCTAATAAAATAGTTTTTAGTTGCAGCCCTAAATTAATTACTTTATTAAAGAGACTTGCCCAACACTATTTATATTCATGTGGGGGAAGAAAACCCAGAGTCACATTTAAAAACCTGGACAAATGAAACCAATGCTATCTGCATGGATAGTTATTACTATAGCTGAATATACTGTATATCAAAGCGTTAGCATAGAATTCTAATCCTATGCTGTAAACTGGTAATTTTGAGTGGAACCGAACCTCTCATCACTCAGTAGTTACTGATTGGCCAAAACCCCCAAAAGTAGGTCGTAATTTTTGGAAGAAGGAGAAACTAATCAAATAAAATGACTGCTGGTGTCATAGGACTGCGAGTTGGCATCATGCTCGCAGTAGAATATTACTCAGGTTATTTAAAATGCTTGTTGACAGCAGTCCTGTCCTCCATGAAGGCTTTTTCCGAAATGAACATGCAGGGTTTTTGAAATTAAATCCCTTTGTGCGATAGATTCTCAGTTTAGTGGGCATTTCTGTAGACACACACGGAGGCACAAATACAAACAGCCTGTTGGTGAAATATGGGCCATTTGGGCAAAATCGAGTCACCCTTGTTGTTAAATGTCAACCAAAAGGGCCAGCTTGTTTGGTTTTGCCTCTGCTCAGTGACAGCCATGGGCGAAGATCTGTGCCCTTCCACCTCCATCCTATCTCTCCGAATTCAGCTTGAGCTTAAGGTTACTTTGTGCCTGTGACTGAACTAGTCTGCCTCATCAGTCTGAGTCTCAGCTGCTCCTTTAAAGGCATTGTAGCTGCTGAGATCATCGTGGCTAATAAGGCAGTTTTGCTGCTGGCAGCTTGTTTGGTTTCTTTGTAAAGTGCCTCTTGGATATTTCTGAGTCCATGTGTGTGTGCGTGCGTGTGTGTGTGCTGAGATGGCAGCTCTGTGCACCTTGTGTCTTTTTTCAGCCTGTGATTGTTAACCTGCTTGTGCACTCAGGCCTCAAAGTCACACGCTCACATTTCGTATCTCCCTCAAAGCCCTTGTGCCTGTGGAGCGGTCAACTGTGCTCAGGGACAGACCCGACTGACCTCATTTGAAATCCCAACATGATTTTTTTTTTTTTACACTTTGTGTGGCTGTGTTTGTCAGAGAGAAATTTACATAACAGAAGGAAGGAACAAAGCTGCACTGCTGAGAAAGCCAGGAATAGAATATCTTTGGAAAGAATAAAATACTCCTGCCAGGAATTTCTATGAGAAACTTGAAATTCCTCACCTTCATTGCTCCATGGCCCTGGTGTCTGCTGTCACTGAGGTCACAGGGGTCGCTGACTTCAAGCATGGGACCCATTAGTGAAGAAATGAGCTACTATCCTATGCATAAAGGTGCAACACAAGTTTATTGCACTTCAAGAACACAACCACTGATACTGCTGTTATAAATGCTGGTGATTGAACCCTGAGTCTCTTAAAGTAAACAGAGAAAACCTCTGCTCACAAGTCTTTTGTTAACCCTCTTCGGTGTCTGTTAAGTGATTTTAGGCCTGTTTGCTGCTCCCTGGGTTTGCTGTGCATCAAAGGGACATCATCCTTTATTAGTTCACTGATGTTATCACACACCAAGAGAGATGCTGACAGACGAGATGACCAAAAGAGATGAGTGAGATATGTGTACTTGATGTTTGTGTGTGTGTGATTTCAGTCGTGTGTTTGTGCTCCTCTCCTGCATCCCCCAGCCCCAGTCATTGTCCTGCAATTCAGTGCACTTCTCTGCCCCTGTGGGTGTGCGTGTGTGTATTCTGAGTGTATCCCGGATGTCCTGTTTGTCTGATAATAGTACCACAGTTGTTTTCCTGCTCAGCTTCGCTGCTAAATCCTGGATCAAACATCTCAACTTTTTTTTTTCTTTTTTTTTGGTGGGGGGTGCATCCCCCACAGTGTTCCAACATAACATCCCAGATTAGCTGGTATACATACAATAACCCATTCTGTTTCCCGGGGAACAAATGGATAGAACAACTTTGTAAACTGAGATAATGTGACAGAGAAACCCAGTAAATTATGAGTGGCACCAGAAGACATGACAACTTTAATTTCACTATATTCATGTTAGTATTGAAAGTTTTCACATAGTGCAGACAAATCTGTTCATCATCTTATTGAAATTTAACATAATTGAAATCTTTTTTAAAATGTGTAAGTTTAAACTAGCGAAGTTCCTTAAAAGTGTAGACACATTTAAAGAAGCTTCAATAGATTTTGAATCTTTCAAATTATTCTAATGGCAATAAGTCAGCTTGCATTTAAGTGTTGCTTTCAGAGTACCAGTTGTGAAATTGTCAAATTTGATTGTTTAATCTTAAATACACTTATTTGCTTTCATTCCAAGAGTGAAATGAGAAGATGGACAGAAAAATAAAAAGATCCAGTCTGTAGAATTTAGCGATATCTAGTGTTAAAGTTGCAGATTGCAACAAACATAATATCCCTCTTCAAATTTCCCTTCTGGTTTTAATAATAATAATAATAATAACCTCATGTGTATAGCATTTTTTAAAACAAGTAGACAGTACAGAGACACCAGCAGACAATATTAAACATGCAGAAATTAAGTAAAAATACACGAACAACAACAACTAGAACAACAACAAAGGAATCAGATAAAATCCAAAAAAAATTAAAAAATCACACCATTAAAGCTCTTTTATAAAAGTGAGTTTTAAGGAGTCAGATTATCATATTATATTATTATTTCAAAGTTTGGGGGCCTTGACAGAAAAAGCTGTGAAACCTTTTGTTTTGAGCCTGGACTTTGGAGTGATTAGCAGGGCCTTATTGGCAGATCTCAGGCTACATGCTGGCTGACACAGTATTAACATGGTTGAAATATGGGAGGAAGCCAGCCCATGCCTTGCTTTAAAAGTTATTAAAAGAATTTTCATCAATTCTAAAATTAACTGGCCAGTGCAGAGATGCAAGTACAGGGGTGATGCTGTCACATTTTTTAGATTTGGTTAAAAACTGGCATTTTGGACCAATTGTAGGGAGTGAAGTGATTTTTGGCTAAGACAAGTATACTGGGAGTTACAGCAATGTATGCGTGAATGAATAAAAGCATGGATTAGTTTCTCAAGATTTCTTGTAGAAGTAAAGGATCTGACCTTTGCACATTTCTTAACTAATAAAAACATGATTGGACAACTCTTTTTTTAATATGGGCTTCCATACATAGTGTGATCCAATGCAACTCCCAGGTTTCTAGCTGAGGGTTTAACCAGGCTGGCTAACTTAAACCCTCACCAAGGCTTTCTAATATTTTTTTCTCTTTTTGTGGGTGGACCTTTTATGATGACATCGGATTTTGTATGATTCAGGTGTGGAAAACTGTGTAGCATCCAATATTTTATTTCAGTAATGCAGTTTAGAAGAGCTCTTATGTTAGTTTGTTCACCTTGCTTGATTGGAATGTAAAATTGTGTATCATCTGCTTAGGAGTGAAAATGGATGTTATATCTGCGGATGATCTCACCTAGATGGGGCATGTAAATTGAAAAAGGATAGGGTCAAGGATTGAACCCCAAGGGACACCATTGGGGACATTTGTGAGTGAGGAGACACAGCCATAGATACAGAAAAAGATCTGTAACAAAGGTATGACCTTAACCATTTTAAGGTCACCCTTTTGATTCCTGCCCACCTCTCCAATCTATCCATTAGTATGTTATGGTCATCTGTGTTGAATGCAGTGCTAGGGTCCAAGAGGACAAGGATGAACAGTCACCGGAGTCTTGATTCAACAGTAAATCATTACAGACTCCAAGAAGCGCTGTTTCAGTACTATTGAATAATCGAAAGACTGAAATTTTTCAAATAGTTTGCTTTCTGATGAGTAACTAGTTGACTGAATACAGTTTTTTCCAGGATTTTTGATATGAAAGGGAGTTTTGAGACATGTCTGTAGTTGTTCAGTATGGATGTATCCAGATTGGGTTTTTTAAGGAGAGTTTCAGCTAGGGCAGATTTAAAATAAGCAGGGACCAAGCCAGAGGTTTGAGAGTTATTACCAGTTGATAAGATAAAGGGCCAAGAATTGGATTTTTCCAGCTCCCACTTCTACAAATCAAACATGTTTGATTTGATCATGACAGCATTAACTGGTCTGATGCTCAGTCATTAGGTGAGAGATATGATTCAAAAAGGATTCAAGGAATTCATAATCATATGTGTTGAGATGCCACCAGTGCATTTCCACTTTTTCCACCAACCTGAAAAACCAGATGGTTTGTTACACAGAGCCATCTGAAAAGTTGTCCATGGGAACATTTTGGGAAAAGGTTGGCACTTTTGAAAAGTTCTTGGCAGATATTTGGTGAACCATCTGTCTATTACCACTATGATCATGAGCTAACATTAACCAATCAATATCAATGAATAATATGATACAGTAGGAAAGCACAACCAGCTGAACTAGTTAACAAATCCAACACTTCACTCCAAAACAGTGAAAACAACCTTTCCATTGGAAATATCCCTCAGTGCAGTCTTTGCTCTTCTTTCAATAAAGAAATATTTTCCAGCTCTCATATAACTGATGCTGAAGCAGCCTCTGTTATTTTCAAATAAACAGTTGCTTCCTCAATGTCAACACACCTAAATCATGCCACAGTTGCCAATAGTTTCTCATAGAAGGCTGATTGATCCAACACATACTGGTAGCCTTGCAAATTCTACTGCTTCATAAACACTCATAAACATTTACTGCAAGAGCCCCTCTAAAATCTCAAAAACCAGTTTAACGGGCCAGAATCTGGCTTTAGATCATGTTGTGTTTTCCCCTCTTAAAGCTGTGGTAGGCAACGTCTGGAAATCAATATTGCTGTAGCATGAGACTACTAACAGCTAAAACACACTGGATGCAGTTGCGCTGCGAAGCGCCACAGAGCGGAGCTAGTCTCCGTTCGGCGCCCATGTAATCCAATCTGACTGTCCACACTGCCCGCCACGGCGGCACAGAGCACTCTGCAGCGATTGTTTTGGCGTCTGTCCTATTTTTTTCACGAGCCGGGAGCGACTGTGTCAAGCTGAGCAGAGCAGATCAGAGCAGATCATACTTGACAGGAAGTCACACAGAGAAAAGGCACAGAGAATCCGGCCAATTTTCAAAATAAAACAAATGTCAAAACAGAACACCCTGTTTAATGATAATGTGGTTGTCCTGTCTACATATGCATCTGTCAGTTAACAGAGACCAACACACATACACACACACACGCATGCACGCAGAGTTCGATATTTGACGAGAAAGGGGCACACGAGCAGAGGAGTTTGTTGTTTGTTTTTGCTTGTTGACCGGCACAGAGAAATGCACTTCTGGTGTGGACAGCGAGGTTACTGCTCGGACAGGAAATGGCGCTTCGCAGCGTGTCCGCCTAGACTGTGTCACTCTTGTGTGTGACACAGTCACACACGTAGCAGTGACTATAAATAGAGCCTGTACTACTAATGCATCACATGTAACTGTAAGACATTACTGCAGTGATTTTTTAGTCATCATCATTAAATGTCAGAAGGATGACCATTACTTAATTTATAGAGACTCTAACAAACTGTACAAAGTGCTTTACAATTCCAAATCCAATGAAATAAATAAGTAATGGCTCCAATGAAAATGAAAATGATGATAAAGTTCATCATTCATAATAAACGATTCATTTTTCATGTTGAGTTTGGATGCTTTAAACTGTTCATTTTAATTCTGCATTACCAAACAAAATGAAAAAAGTAATTTATTGATTTATCATTTTTACTTGAACAAGTTAATTTTGCGTCTGGACAAGTGAATGGTAAACTTACTTGTGTGAGGGAAAATTCCCTTAAAATGTTGATGTCAAGTCCTGATCGTTAACTTGCACAAACGAACACCAAAGCTCTTAAATAAATAGACTTCACTTAACTATGCATAAGTCTTATTTAAATGAACAATTTTAAACTTGCCATCAGCTGGAAGAAACTTAAATTTACCAAACAGAGGATGGGAGTCATTATTACAGATGTAGCCAGCTATCTGCTGCAACTGTCTGATATACAAGGACTCTGGCTCAGCTGTGACTCACCAATCAGTCTGTTTCTGTCCTTCAGAGACAGATCATCAATACATGATACAAGAAAAGAATAAAACAGTAGAAGGAGGACAGCCTCCTTAGGCAAAACAGACGCTGGTACCCCTTCATGCACACAGCTTCACAACTGGCCTACGAAATCATTGTAAAGTCAAGAATAGTCCCAAGGTATTTATATGATTTCAAAGTCAAGAATGGTCCCAAGGTATTTATATGATTTCAAAGTCAAGAATAGTCCCAAGGTATTTATATGATTGCACATGTGCAACAGTTGGACACTTGATGGTTGTGACTTCAGGTGTGCAGGCATATCTTCTGAAATCAATGATCATATTTGGTTTTAGATATGTTAAGTTTTAGGTATGCTTCCTCACACCACTTGACAAAGTAATCAATAATAGGGTAGTGGCTGCTTTTATTGTCCTGGAGCAGGCTAACAATCATGGAGTCATCCGCATACTTTGAAATGATTTGATTTGTAAAAGTGACACATATTAGTGTAGAGGATAAATAACAAGGGGGGGAGCACACATCCTTGTGGTGATCCAGTAGAAGAGCAACCTTTGTTTGATGAAGGTCCATTACCTGACTCTTTGGGCCTGATTTTCCAAAGGTTTGTCCGCCTAAAAATGTGCAAACTTGATACCACCTGCAAACAAATGTTGCAAACTGATCTTCTCAGGGTGCGCGCTGGGGATTATGCTTTTAAATGAGCAAGACAGCGCACACTGTTGATTTAGCAATTTAACCTTAATGAATTATGCAACATGGGCATTTTTACTGGAGTGTGCAAAATACGGGGAGGAGAAAATGCAAATAAATTAATTTTGCACAAGCAGCCTGAAAAAAATTTCAGTGATTGCAGTTTGCGTCTGTATTTAATAATTTTGAAAGGGACGTGTTAACCTGCCCAGCATTGCGCACAGAAAGCTGCTGTAGTGGGGAGATGAGAAAGCAAAGGCGAAAACAAAGAATGTGTTGAGAATGTGTTTTTAAAACATTTTTGGTATGACAGAAGAAAAATGAATACATATCGCATATCCAGCGATGCAATTGTGGAGCTTTTGGATGAGCTGAAAGCTGATTTGGAGCGTCGTATGAGACTCTCCAGGCTGCACTCTGTAGAGTCTCATAAGAGGTAATTTATGCTTTGTAAAAATCATTCCTCGCAAAATTAATAAAAAACATGATACAAAAATATGGTAAAATATGCTACATTTTTTATGATACGTATTTTTGTTATCGTAATTAATTGTTAGGAAATTTTCATTTATTTATTTTGAGAACAACTTTTGCTGTTTTCGCACATGAACTCTTGTTGTGACCTATTGCCAAACGAAACAGAACATTCATAGCCACTGTAGCCTAAAGAAAATTACATACATATTTGCCTTCCTTTTACTTTTTTCTTTTTTGCAGTTGGCGCATCTCTCCTCTAGTCCGCTCCTCTCCTCCCTCTCCATTTCTTTTTGCACTTGTGCTGGTCATTCCCTGACCTCTCAATGGCAGGAACCATTGAAACATGCAAAATCCTCATTTAAATACTGCCCCTTGCACCATGTTTGTAACTGTTTTCAGTTACGAGTTACTCAGAAACGGTAATAAGATAATAAATAAGACAATCGGAGATCTCCACCTACCGATCGTCTGGGGACATCAAAATGCAAGGCACTTACTGGGACAGTGGTGAGAACTGCCGCGAACAAAGCAACGCCCCTCACATTTTTGAAAAGGAGACGACTTCCCGGAAATAGTGCACTACCCCTTTTCTGCTCTAGGGAAACAGACTACAGATATAGCGAATCACTTTATAACACAGAGAGAACCTTTTAAAACATTGAAAATGGATGCCCAGAGCAATGTTAGATTATTTGATTCCATAGCCCTTAGCCTTGTGCTAGCTTTTTCCCTAACAAAAGTGCCAATTCGCTCCACATCAGCTTTGCTACATCTATAACATTGCAAAAGCATGCGACAGCTCCCACATACCGCTTTGGGTAGTCCATCTATTGTCCTGTAGTGTCCTCCAAAGCCAGTGTATAGTCCAGCCAGCCAGATGAGTCATGTCCTAATAAAAGATTATGTTTATTTTTAACTGATGAAAATGTTTTGCTGCAAACACAACAAACATCAACAAACTTTGGAGGAGTTTTCTTTGGTGACCGTGACTGAGCCATCCCATAGTACACATGTTGCTGGTCGAACAGTGTTTACA
>JAQFJA010075201.1:0-11729 GCA_029874485.1 Naso brachycentron
TCAGTTTGTTTTTGTGTTATATTACTCAGTTTTCTAAACTTCAAGGCAATAAACTTACCTTGCCTATTTACATCAGGCTTGTTGTGTTGCGTCCCTTTTTCCCCTAGACCCAGGGTTGTAACATAAGTGGGGGCTCGTCCGGGATATTTAATCCGTTAAAGGATTCCCGGAGCCAAACACAGTAAATGTAGTGTCTTGTATTTTTGGAAATTTTTTGGTGGGGTAATTAGTTAACGTGTTGTGGAGCGTTGGCAGTTTGACCATGTCTCAGTTTGATTTAGATAGCTTCCCCTTCCCTCAGTTTGGTCGACAAATGTCGAAAGGATGATTTGGTACAAGTTGCTAATCACTTCAGTCTCACATTTCCCAAACAAATTTTGAAAAGGGAGCTTAAGGCCCTGGTGGTAGGTAAATTAGTGGAGCTGAAGCTTGTTGAGTTGCCAATGCAGACTGAAATGGCTGTGGTGGAAGATGTAACCCTGGGTGGAGAGGCTGGCAGTCTGCTGCTTAAGGGTGCTACCCCTGAGAAGGCTAATTCTGAGAGTGGCTCGGCCTCAGGTGAGGAGAGTGAGCCTGAGGAGCCAGCAAAACCACCAGCCACACTGCCTCGCTATGACCCCACCTCTCCTACCCTCAGCAGTGCTGGATCCAGAGAGCAAGCCCAGTTAAAGGTCTGCCTTGCCCGCCTCAGACTGGAATCCCAGGAAAAACTGCAAACCCAGTTACAGTTAGAGTTGCAGTTACAGCATCAGCTCGAGATCAAGAGGATGGAGATTGAAGGTGAGAAGGCCATACAATTTCGTAGGCTGGAACTAGAGTCTCAGAGAATGACTCTTGGCGCGAGTGCGTCTGCTGGTCCAGTTAACAGGTCTTCTCCTTCCACCACTTCTCCACCAGGTGCCTTTGATGTTGGTAAGAATATTGTTTTAGTGCCTACTTTCCGTGAGTCTGAAGTAGATTCTTATTTTGGTACTTTTAAGTGCATTGCCAATGCTTTACAGTGGCCACCTGAAGCTTGGGCCCTGTTGCTTCAGTGCAAAATTCATGGAAAAGCTCAAGAAGCTATAGCTGCACTCCCTGTGGAGGATAGTTTGAATTATGACTCAGTAAAAGCCGCCATTCTCCGTGCGTATGAGTTAGTGCCTGAAGCATAAAGGCAGAAATTTAGAAGCCACAAGAAAGCCCCAAATCATTCTTATGTTGAGGTCACCAGGGAAAAGGCAACGCTTGTTGATAAATGGAGCACTGCTTGTAAGGCCTGGGATTTTGAGTCTTTGAGAGAGTTGATTTTGTTGGAGGACTTTAAGAAGTGCCTGCCAGAGCGCATTGTGGTTTATATTAATGAACAAAAAGTGTCAGAACTCTCCTCTGCTGTGCTGTGCTGGCTGACGAGTTCGTCCTGACTCACAGAACAGTTTTCTCATCAGGTTCTGATGAAAAGTTTTGCCAGCCCCCAGCTCGCCAAAACCCTCCCCCCCACATCTAGCCCTAAGAAAGAGGATAGGGAGTGTTTTTATTGTCACAAGCCTGGACATCTCATCTCTAACTGTTTGTCCTCAAAACGTAAACAGCACTTTGCTCCGAGCATTTCACAGCCAAAAGGTGTTGGTTTAATTAAAATCGAACCCCGCATCAGTGCTGCATCTGCCAGTGAAACCCCAGATGCTTGCTTCAAACCCTTCATTTTCGACAGCTTGGTTTCACTGACAGGTGCGTATTCTGCGTGATACTGGTGGTTCCCAGTCTGTGATCCTCGCTAAAACGTTACCTTTCTCTGAACAGTCTTCGTGTGGTTATAGCATTGTGCTGCGCGGCGTTGAGATGGGTTATGTTCCTCGCCCTGTGCATCGTATCCACATTCAGTCTAAATTGATAACTGGTTTCTTCCCTGTTGCTACCTGTCCTGCACTACCAATTAACGGTGTAACACTGCTAATGGGTAACAACATCGCGGGAGGCAAAGTTACCCCTGTACTGGAAGTGGTGGACATCCCTCAGTGCACAGAGGCAGTTCAGCCATCCCATAACCTGTTCCCTTCATGTATCATCACTCGTGCTCAAGCTTGCAGATCTAACCCCATCTCTCTCTCTGACAGTTTTCTAATGCCTGCTCTCTCAAGAGAGGATGGGATGGAGAAGAAGGCAGAGCACCCCGCTGAGGCTCCTGGTGTGTGTATCGCTGAGCCTGCGTGTCCTGTCAGCCCCGAAACAACTTCTCCTGGCAGCTTGTCTCTCCCGGTAACCTGTAACCGCCTGTGTGCTGCACAAAGAGCGGATCCGACACTACAAAGATGCTTCGCCAGTGTGGTGAGTGCTGACAAGGCAAGGGATGAAAAAGTGACTTATTTGTTAGATGGTGGAGTATTGTTACGTAAATGGTCCCCTCTCCTCTCAGCTTCTGATTGGAGAACCGTGTTCCAGGTAGTTGTGCCCTCTGCATATTGATCTCACGTTTTGTCTGTAGTACACGACAGTCAGTGGTCCGGACACCTAGGTGTTAAAAAAACGTATCAGTTTGTCCTTAAACACTTCTTCTGGCCTGGTTTAAAGTCGGATGTAACCAAGTACTGCCGCACCTGCCACGTTTGCCAATTTGCTGGAAAATTCCAATCAGATCATTCCTCCTGCTCCTTTGCATCCCATTCCCGCAATAGGAGACCCGTTTGACCATATCCTCATAGACTGTGTCGGCCCCCTACCCAGAACCAAAAGTGGAAATCAATACTTACTCACTGTTATGTGCGCCGCCACTCATTTTCCCGAAGCCATTCGGCTGCGTAATATCACCGCCAGATCTGTTATCAAAGCTTTACCTTGGTTCTTCTCCACCTTCGGTCTTCCCCGCATAATCCAGACGGATCAAGGCACAAACTTTAAGTCAACTGTGTTCAAACAGATTTTAGCAACGTTGAATGTGCAGCATGCTGTCTCCAGCCCCTATTACCTGGAGTTCCAGGGCGCGTTAGAGCGCTGGCATCAGACGTTAAAGTCTATGCTCCGGAAATACTGCTTAGAAACAGCCCAGAGTTGGGATGAGGGAATTCCCTTTGTTGTATTTGTGGCCCGTGAAGCCGTGCAGGAATCCCTCGGCTTTAGTCCAGCTGCACTCGTCTTTGGTCACACGCCCCGTGGTCCATTGAAATCCCTGCAGGAAAAGTTCCTGTCTTCCGCTCCGTCTCCTCCAACCAATGTATTGGACTTCGTCAGCAAAGTCCGTGAGCGTTTGCATCATGCTCACTCGTTCACGAGAGATTCTCTCTCCTCCTCCCAAGCTGGCATGAAGCGTCGTTTTGACCGCTCCACTGTTCCCCGACAGTTTCGCGCTGGTGATAAGGTTTTAGCGCTGTTGCCTATCCCCAGTACCGCGCTCTCAGCCAATTTCTCTGGTCCGTACGACATCTCGGAGCATCTCAGTGACACGGATTACGTCATCCGCACCCCTGAGCGTTCACGCAAAACCCGCGTTTGCCATATTAATATGTTAAAGAAGTATCACTCCCGAGAAAATCCCTCAGAGCTTGTGCCGCCATCTGAGCCTCCCCATAGCTGCGTGCTTATTGTGCCAGAGCCCCTCGACCAGACTGACGATGTGACGGTGCAATTCTCCACACCGCCTGCCAAATTTGGAAATGTTAAAAGTCTTGCCAGATCATCTGTCCCACCTATCATCTGCCCAGAGAGCTGACATCGTTGCACTACCTAAGCGCTTCTCCTGTCTATTCAATGATGTTCCGTCCCGCACCACTGTTGCTCAGCACAACACTGATGTTAATAATGCCCGGCCGATCAAGCAACATGCTTATCGCGTAAATCCTGCTAAGCGTGAATTAATGAAGAAGCAGGCCGAGTACCTTCTGCAGCATGGGTTGGCTGTACACAGCTCCAGCCCCTGTCTGCTCGAAACCAAACCTAATGGTTCGCCCCGCTTTATCACAGACTTCTGTAAAGTTAACGCTGTCACTGTCCCCGACTTGTACCCTCTGCCCAGAATGGAGGATTGTGTGGATAATCTTGGTAAAGCTAGATTCGTAACTAAACTAGATTTATTAAAAGGTTATTGGCAAGTGCCGTTAACCAAGTGCGCATTAATGATCTCTGCTTTCGTGACCCCTGACTACTTTCTACAATATGCTGTTATGGCCTTCGGCATGTGTAATGCCCCAGCCACCTTTCAGCATCTCGTAAATACCGTTCTCTCTGGTTTGACCAACTGCAACGCGTACTTAGACGATCTGATCGTGTACACCACCACCTGGGAGGGGCACGTTCAGATCCTGGAACAAGTGTTTGCTCGCCTCGCCAACGCCTCTCTCCCCATCAATTTAGCAAAATCAGGTGCGTCCTGTGGAGGCCAAAGTTGCTGTAATCGCAGAGTTCCCCGTGCCCTCCACTAGGAGAGCTTTGCGCCGTTTTCTGGGCATGGCTGGCTATTATAGAAGCTTCTGCCATAACTTTTCCACTGTCGTCCGTCCGTTAACCACCCTGCTAAGTCCCAAAGTCAATTTTGTGTGGTTGTCCGAGTGCCAACAAGCTTTTGAAAGTGCCAAGTCGCTCCTCTGCCATTCCCCGCTACTTGCTGCGCCTGACCTCTCGCGTCCGTTTAAATTAGAGGTTGATGCCAGCGCCATTGGGGCTGGCGCTGTGCTCGTGCAGGAGGATGCTGATGGGGTAGATTATCCAGTTTCGTACTTTTCCCATAAGTTCAATAAGCACCAGGTTCACTACTCCACCATCGAACAAGAAACACTTGCTTTGTTGTGGGCACTCCAGCACTTCGAGGTTTACCTCGGGTCCAGCTCTTTGCCAGTCACCGTCTTCACAGACCATTACCCTCTCATGTTCCTGGCATGTATAACCACAACCAGAGACTGATGCGGTGGGCCCTGATTGTGCAGGACTACAACTTAAACATTCAACACAAAAAGGGCTCGGAAAATGTGTGCGCTGATGCTTTGTCTAGGCTGTGAGAAAAAAAAGAAAAAAAGGTCTATAGTGTTACATTAGTTCACGTAGGTACAGGGAAGATTTGAACATGATGTTCTGATTATACCTGTGGGTATAATTTTAAGGGGGGGAGTGTTACAGCCGCAGATATGGTCCATGTGTGTAGACTGCTTGTGCTTGTTGTGCTTGTGTGTGTGTCTCTCTCTTCCTCTCTGCACCGGCCCTGCACACCTGGTCCCTCCCCTCTCCTCCGGCTGGTGCGGCATCCAGTCTTCCCGGCCATTCGCTCCCCTGCTCCTGCTTGGCCCCTCCCCTCTCTTCCGATTGGTGCGGCGACCGGTACTGCTCCTTCCCCCTTCACCGACTGGTGCGGCGCCTGACTGGCCGGCAGCTCTCAACCATCTGCGTGATTAATGCGGCTATTAAGACTCTGCGTTTCATTCAGTCCGCACGGCCGTCTGTCAGTGACTGTTCGCCCGTGCTCTGTGTCCCTGTGCTTTGTGCTCCTTGTTAAACTCTGTAGTTCCCTGTGGTAGGGCCTTTTTTTTGTGGTTTTTGAATTGACTTTGTGATACTGCCCTCTGAGAAGTGTGGCCAGGTTTAGTTTTAGATTGTAGTACTGATTCTGTTAATTTTTCACTCTCACGTAGACAATTCGATGTATAGTTTCACTAGGTGCAGGGGTGCTGGCTTTCTGTAGTTTGGTTTTTAGTTAGGTAGTTAGCCCTTGTTTTCTTTTCTTTTGGTATTGAACAAAAAGATATATATTAGCTCAAAGTGAGTCCTCTTTATGTTTTATTCTGTTTTTTGATTTGACCAGCATCCACCGGCCCTCTTCCTCAGTTTGTTTTTGTGTTGTATTACCCAGTTTTCTCAAACTCAAGGCAATAAACTTACCTTGCCTATTACATCAGGCTTATTGTGTTGCGTCCCTTTTCCCCTAGAGCCAGGGTGTAACAATGGTGTTTTTCTTTTTTTCTCTTCTAAATTACAATTAGATGTAAAATCAAATTATATAAATTAGAAAATAAATTAGATTTGAATAAAAGTGAGGGAAGAGATTAAACTACTTTATTGTTCTTCTCGCTGTAAACAAGCGTGCTGCTCGACATAGCATTTCTCCTCAACTTTCTCAGTGCGAAAATTTCACACAAGACTACATGCTGTTTGTGTGTGGCTCGAAGCGGTGTTTGGCTGCAGGGCTCTGACGCACTGAGGGCTGTGAGACGCTACATGCAACTTAAAGGCTGTGACCTCAAATACAAAGGTTGGATTTATGAGGCTACATGAGGAAAACGACCGACTAGGAGGAGTGATGCGCAAGATGTAGTGGGGATGTTTTTTTCTTTTTATTTCTGTTTTTGTGAGTGGAGCGATTTTGGAGCGGGGCGGAGTAAAATCTGTGTTGAGCGGAGAGCGAGATGGAACGGAGCGGTGTGGAGAGGAGTTGAGCACTGGAGCGCACATTATGGACAGCTCCATGAGTGGTGAGCGGTGATTCATCCCGCTGTGCTCCGCTCACATGCTCTGGTATGAAGGTCTTATGTTTTTTGAATTGATCATCACAGACTTAAGCTGTTTGGAAAGAAGTTGCAACGCTGTTTTCCTGTAAAACTCCAGGAGTGTTTTGCGGGTTGAAAAACTTTACCTGGCAATTTATCACCATAAGGGGGAGTAGATATTGACTGAATTTTCATTTTTTGGGTTAACTGTTTCTTCAAGGTAAAAGCTGCTCTGATTGAGGCCCATTATTTGGCTCAATGAATCGATATGAGCAAGATTAAGTCAGTAAGAAGTTCTAAATGTTGATATATTCTCAGTTAACTGCCCAGCATTTTTACCTGTCATACCTGTTGTTGTCTAAGTGTATATAAATCTACCATAAAACCAACTGACCCTGTGGGGACAAATGAAGTTATGCTTGACTTGATGACTACTGCTGAGTAGCAGCTATGTAACATTATTGAGCTCAGGATTTTAACAGGGTTCCCACACATTTTTATCAATAAATTTTCAGAACTTTACCTAAAAATATTTTACCCCATGACTTTATTGAAGTATTATAGTTAAATAGTTAAAAGTTCTTACTGTCGTCATGGCAGCCATGTCTTTAAGCTTTCTGCCCTGCTGCCCCGATCGCTTTGTGCTCACCCTCAGCAGACTTGCAGAGTGTAGGTCAAGCTTTGACAGAAACCTTGACTGTAGAGGCATAGCTGTGATGCGCTTGAACTCCGCATTTATCTAAAACATGAAAACATTCTAACCACACAACACACTGACACTTACACACGACATTTCTAACACCATAACTACACCTGCCAACAATATCACTGCATGCACAATGCGTGTTTAATCATTTAATTTCTGCTGTGGAAAATTCTCAACCATATCCTAATGGAGTCGAGTAGTAGTCTAACTGTTGCTCATACAAGAAGTCACACCATTATTGAATTTTTAAAATAAAATAAACTCACCTCTGTTAATCAAAGAGAGCTGGCCATCTCTCTTGTACATTGCTGATCATGGGAGCATCACAAATTATTTCTTGTCATCTTAATGCAAATGTTTTTTCCATTTTAGCCCTAACTGTCTCTCTGTTGTTTCACTTCTTGATATCTGAGAGGAGTTCGACCCTCATCTTTTCCAGGGACTGGTTGCTTTCTCCAAGTGGAAAGGAGGGGCAGTAATCCATTTCACCCCGCTTTGATTTCTTAACTTCAAAGGCAGGAGAACGTTTCCCAGCTGGTTTATGTTTTAAAGCATTCACACATGCTTCAGGGCATCCTACTTTTCGGAGATGTGTGCGATAGTTGGACAACTTGTATTTGAGACTCATCTTCCACCCCATAGCCAGGTGCTGGGCCTTTTTCTTGTAGACATGGATGTCTCATGATGAGAGCCTCTGCAACTTGGTTAAACCTGTTGTCTGTGAGATAGACTGTATGCTTGACTACTTCCTGAATCAATCCCTCTAGTATATCAGACTTCAGCTTTGGATCAGGAATCAGCAGCGTCCCATTTTCTTTGAAAGCTACATGGGCCTTCTTAAGCTTCAACTCTGCATCATATGTAAAGTGGGGGGACACAGAACGTATCTAGCCATGAAGACCGTGAAGAGGTGGACTCGGAGGATGAGAGAATCACGGTGCCGACACTTAGGCCCTTACTGGAGGAGGAGAGGAGGGGGACAGTGATGAACAGAGAGAGAGAAGAGATCAGAGAGGAGAAGGAAAGATAAGGAGAGGAAGAGGAGATGAGGAGAAATGAGCAGAACAGGAGGAGAAAGGTTAAGAGGAGGAGGTGGTGGAGAAGACGAAGGAGAAGGAGCCACGAACAGTGTATATACTCACAAAACTAGGTTAATTCCATATAATTTTCAGGCCTGGACAACAATTAATTATCTAATTGCACAGCTTTATCAGGAATTTCATGACCGTGAGAACACTGGCTCTCCTTTTCACATGACTGTATGTACCTGCCTGTTTAATTTGTTACCTAACCTCAAAAGACAGATTGATCTCTTCAGGGTTACCATCCGCACACCCCCCACTAGACAGGCAACCAAGGGATACTCATTGACCAGTTCGGAGTTCCACAAGAACAAGTTCTTGTGCAGGAGAGAAAGTCAGCTCTTCATTATGCTCACAATACCATCCCCACAGCAGTTTCAACACAAAAAACAGTCTCTGATGCAAAATGCATATCTGATGGATTTCCTCAAATTCAGGCAAGCCACCTTCAGACCCATGTGCAACTACCATACCTGTCCTGTAGTTTATTCCCTAACTCCAAACATTTTTTGCAAGGTGTATTTTGGATAAATCAGGATCTCTCTGTTTAAAAGCTTGAGCTAGCTCTTCCTTTAAAAAATCTAATGGGACAGTGGATATATCTGACACATCCAGCAGTGGCTTATCAATACTAGGAGACGACAAGTGGTACCCAGACATAAATTTATGTTTCACAGCCAGAGAGAGGCACATTTTTAAAGCAACTGGTGTGTTTGCTTAGCCTCAAACCTGAGGGTCCAAAGCCCCACAAGATAAATTGTGGGTAGTGTTCTATGTAGTGGTGTTTGGGCAGCAGCCCTTTGTTCCTTTGAAACACCTCTTGATACCTTTGTCGATGGTCTGAAATTTTGCTCTCAAGGAAAGCAATAGACTTGTCGTGGACTGAGGCAACCAGTAGCTCAACAATCTGTTTTAGGTCCAACAAGATTTGCCATGCTGGATCATGCTCTGGAATCTTAGGCCCAATTAGAAAAGGCAGCTATCTAAGCTAGCTCCAATTTTCATGGGAATTACCACCTATGGTTCTCCTGCTTGAGAGATTTTGTGGCAAAGTATGAGGCTTATTGGTTTAATCTGTCTACTTGTACGGGAAATGTAAAATGGCACTGTTGATATCATCCAAGGTGATGTACTTTGACATTAATAACGTGAGACGATATGCTACTTCATCAGGCACAATGCCTTCAAAGAGATTGTGGGCAATGTCAGGAGGGTAGCCACCAACAACATGAAAATGAGAAAGTGCTCCTGTAAAAGGACAAGCTCTTTTAACTCCAAAACAGCTACTGCCACTATCTAGAACTGCTCTGACATGTGTTTCATGTAGTTCTTTTGTTCTGAGGCTGAATGTTCCTGATCTAACCTCATTCGATACAATGTCTGACGCTGTTGCCATGCAAAAACGACAAAAAGAGGTGCCTGTGAAGTTCTCAACAAAGCCTGCTATTCCATGAGCCCCTAAATTGTCTGCCACAACAGTCACTGGTACACTGTACCTTTCAGTGTTGTGCCCAACTGTGGGACAAAAACTCCACTGACTTCCAAAACCCTGAGATCGCGTAATGGTGGCTCTAAAACCTTGTCTAGCCATACAACTTAACATTGTCTGTTTTACACAAAATGGCCAAGTAAATGGAGGTCAAGGAGGAATGAGACCCTGGGGGTAGGTTACTCAACACCCAATAAACAGCAAAAAGTTTGTGGGTTTTATGGGAGGTGCCTAGAGGATTACAGACCTCGAAGTCATCAACGTACAAATCAATAGATATACTTAAGTCTTGCCCTGACAACAGGGCTACTTACAATGCAGACCATCCCTGATATGATGAAAGACTTGTATACAATTTCTTTTGCAGTCTTTGTTTCCCTTTGTGTTTTGTAATTACAAACTATCTTGAGATTCAAGAATGGGGACATACTGCAAGGTTTTTATTCTCTTTAGCATCCAGAATACATTCAACCAGTTTAACAATCTTAAATTTTGCCTTGTAATACTTCTTACGTTGATATGCAGAGCTCAAAGGACCGCCTTTCTCTATGGCTTCATCTGTAGGATTTCCTGTGCAAAGAGAAGAGGTTATTTCCTCTATGATAGCTCTGTCAACCTGGAGCTTGTGCTTCTGAAAAATGTCAACTAGAATGCCATCAGTGTGGGATCTTGAGAGACAACCAGTTAAGTGGTGAAGCTCTAGCAAAAAATCATCGATTGCTGTGCTTAGTACATGGGAAAGATGTTCTAACTTTAACAAAGCTGCTGCAAATGAATGCTCAGTTACATCTGGAAGGTCATTTTGGGCATCAACACTGCTATCTGATATAGCATCAGAGTATCCCTCACCAGTGTCATCATCAGAAGTATTTACTGCAGATTCCAGGGAAACTACAGCAGCTGATGTCACAATTTCTGGTTTAAAATCTCTTAATGAATAAGAATTGTGTTTTCTGCTCTTGTGGAATTTAAAAGTTCCAAAGACATTTGTTTGAAAGTTGCAATCTAAGAACATACAAGTTACAACCTCATTTTTCTTCAGGTGTGCATTAATGTGAGCCCAATAATCCCTTTCAGAGACAAGATCCTTGCAAGGACATAAATGGCAACTAAATGTACAGCTCTCTGTTTGATGGTGACTGGTTTCAATCACATGAAATCTGCTCAAATGAATTAACAGTGCATTCCACGTTCTAAAAGTGCATGGGCAGCTTACATACAGACATGGAAAATGATTATTATTCCCATAATATCTATGTCTCACTCGATAATGCTTTAATACTTGGGACCTACTTGGTAAGACTGAGGGGCAAGCCTTAAATTGCCACATTTACAGCCACATCTCACCACACTTGTGGCACCATTCACTGCAAAAGAGAAGTGAAAAACAAGGATCGATGTCTGATGAGGAAATCACATTTCAAAATAATTGAAAAATACATGAAAAGAGGTCAAAAATTCTAAAACATAAAACATCAATGATAAAAGGGGGCAGGCTTAAGTAACAGCAGGAACAAAGATGAACTTAAAAGACTTCCAGCAACTTAGGGCTGGGCAATATGTACAATATATACTGTTACGCCAAATACTAGAAAACCTTTTCAATATACTGAACTCCAGTGCACCACCACCGCCATGACCTCAATAAACGTTACACAGAATGATCACATTTCTGCTAACCTTCATTAAAGTAGGACTTATAGCAGAGCTGTTCTTTTGGATTGCATTAGACTGCCAAGGTGTTCTACTGAAGTGGCCTATGAGTGTGTGTGTATTTCTGTGCTAGGTGATAAAAAGTTTGTGTCAGTAAACCGACAACATTTTAGACAATGAGGTTGATTTTTCATCTATAAATTAGACACTGATCAGTTATACATCCTTAGTGACCTTACAATCATAACCCTAAAATGTGCAGTTCTAGTTTCACTGTACTCCCACTGAACTGCAGGTGGTGGTGGTAGGACAAGTCTGAGGATATGTGTTGATGAACATCAATACATACTGAC
>JAQFJA010075227.1:0-11728 GCA_029874485.1 Naso brachycentron
CTCCGCTGCAACTTTCCCTGCAACCGTTTGGTCTCAGTTCAAACTGGACTTAAAAGAGAGACAACAAACGGAATAAAGAGCGAGCCTGAACAAACGGCTGCAGCGGAGTTGCTTCCCAATGAGTCTCATGCTACAGCTAACGTTAGCTTGCTAACTTGCAGAAATTATCTGCTGCAAGTTTAAGCTGTCCTACCAAATAAAGGCCCCAAAAATAAAAATCAAAAAATAAATAAATAAATCATAAAATCATAAAATGTGATAACCTGTCAGAGAAAGACATTCCACTTCAGCTGTATTAAGTCACATCCACAGATCTGAGTCAAAAAGCATAACCAGAAAACCAAGAAACTGTCATATTAAGTATTGTTCTAATAGCGCTAAAAACCTCTGCTGAAAAGAAGCAGCAGGTACGCAAAAACTTCTAAATATGATTTTGAAGGAAGATCTCAAATGACTTATTTTCATTATGTTTGAAAGACTTTGTACAAAGTTATTATAAACACCTTCCAACATGTTAATTAGCTATAAGACAGGAGTCAGAACAGATATGATGTGCTTAATCCTACATTTCTATCATGCAGCATGAGGGGAAATGAAAGAAAACATGACTGTAGTAACTAATGAAGCTGTTTTAGGATCACATCCCAAATCTTTATTGCTCTCAAACCAATCCTCACAGTCAGAGTTTACCAGGAGCTGTTGCTTGATGGTCAGATTTATTCACAGTCAGCACGCTGTGATCACTGCTGGTTGTGAAGGTTTGTGTCTCCATGGTAACCGTGAGCTTCTCAGTGCTCTCTAAACCATGGTTCCTCCTCCTGCAGCTGCTGAAGAAACTTTCCCGTCTGCTTTACAACATAGTGGTTGTATTCATCCCCTGGGAAGTGAGGATCAAAAAAATTGAAAGTGAGTCTTCTGTTATTGTCTTTTTTTTTTTTTTTTTTTTTTTTAGCAGAATGTAAACACTCATCTTATAATATGGTCTTACTGTATGTAAGTCATGAAGGAAAAGATCTTTTCAGGGTACGAAAACATAATTTAAAGCTGTAAGGAAAATCAAAGAAATACTTCTGAATTTTGCTCACTTTGTGTGTGTGTGTGCGTGTGTGTGTGTGACGTGTGTGCAATATGTCCTCAGTCCCAGTCACATAATTTTTCTGTCTTGTTGAGGTCACTTTGGGTCAGGCGTTGCATCCTACTTCATCTTCCTGCGCTGGTTGTTTGGGATCAACATTGTCTTAACCATCATGACTGGAGCCTTCATCGTCCTACCAGAGGTCAGTGAGTCTCTGACACTGTACACAATACAAATATTCATATCCAGTACGGCACACACATCTAAATCACGTGATTATTCAGCTCATCAGTGATATTTACGACTGTGTGGTTGCTCTTTTCTTTCAGGAGTAACCAGTGTGCTTCTTTTTGACATTACCAAGGAAGTACAACTCTTTTCACAATTATTTCAGATGATGATTTTTAGCGTTACCAGGATATCAGACTGGAACAGTGCATAGCCGGGTGTGTAACAAATGATTCCCTCAGAGAGGCTCTTCAAACGAGCACAGTGTTAAATATGTAAACATATTCGTTTACGTCTGTAGTTTGTTCAGCGTTCGGTCTGTTCTGTCAGTGGAATCACTGAGGTAATGACTCAAAGTTACAGAGACTACGAGGAACCTTTAAGTATGAATGAAACAGTCTCATGATTCCTCTGATGATTATAAATTTCCTGTAACAGCAAACGAGACCCTCAGTCAAAAGACGGATATTTGGCACACGCTAGGAAAGATCTTCTAGGCGATTGTGTCACTACCTTTTTTCACTTTAAGTCAGTAACTTTGACAGACAGAAGAGAATTGGCAGTGATAACGTTTATTACCGATATCCATACAGATACATGTATCTTGAAATAGAGAAATTTAGATTTATTAAGAAGACATTTAAAGGCCCTCAGCTGCTCTCCTAAAAAAGTTGTCTCGATGAAACACCAAAATCCAAGGTTTCACTTTTTTCCAAACAGTCCATTAAAAAACCTTTACTTTCACTTTCTTTTTTATTCAAATTTGTCTTTCAAAAACCTTTAACATTTTTGGTTAATGAGATCTTTGAACACACAGCAGTTAAATCACAACTTACTTGTCTTTAATGAAGAATCTTTGAACGTTTTTCTTTTAAGGTCATATATGAAATATGTCATCATTATTAATGTTATATTGTAAATGTAATACTTAGATTCTCTGTTGACTTCTTCAATGCTGTGCTCATATGCATATACAGATCAATGGATCCTTTGTGATAGAGTTTGTCGTTGTTGGTTACAGTCCAGCAGCTCGAGTTTACCAGTTAAACTACAAACTGTGGTTCAGAACAGAAGTGCAGAGGAAGGAAATGCTGCTGGATTTATGTTGGTCAGTGACACGTGGCCACAAGCAATTTCACCAGACATGACTTATCCAATCCTCCCAAAGCCAAATCTTTTTCCTTCATTTAATTCTTTGTATCTCTCCTTGCATCGTATGTGTGGACTAACCCACCACTGTCTCCTGTCACACATCTCATCTATATCTCACCTCAGCTTAATGAGCCATGTCATTGGGGGGGGGGGCTGTTACCTCACTTGCTCCAGACAGATTTCATTTTGTGGAACCTCCCCCACACATCAGTCAGAGGTCATATATTCATAACTACACGTTTTTCAGGATGGTTTAATAATTTCTTTATTTATATTTATTTATTATAAAGTACACATTGCACATTGCATTGGGCCGGCTGTCTCTGTCCGCCAGTATTTGATGATATTATATGTGATGTGTTTAATTCATATTTAGACAGAAAACTGCATGCTGTGTGTGTGTGTGTGGGGGGGGTCTCGCTTTCTGAGCAAACAGCCTCACGGAAATGATACTTAACAGTTCTTCATATTTTAAAGTAACAAAAAATCAAATCAAATCAAGTCATTTGCTGCTTTTAAAGTCTTGATATTAAGCGGAGTTCAGTTCCTGTTCAGACACTGCAGGTGCGTCTCTCCTTCAGGCTGGTACGATGCACCGTGTTGTTAGATAACTGTGTGGCTGCTCTAATCTGTTTAAAAAGTGCCAAAAAAAGAAAAAGCAGACATGCTGCCAACGCAACGCAGACGCAGGATGTGTGTCCCTGCATTAGTCTTTGAGCCAGGAACCACATTTGGGCCACTGATACCATCTGGAAAGATTAATTCTCATAGTGATTTTGGCAAGGTATACACCCCTAGTGTTAGAAAATACGTGATAGAGCCTTGCAACAGCGGCAGCTTTATGTGTGCTATCATGCATTTTATGAATCCTCCACAGACAAAAAAACAAAAACAAAAAACAACAACAACTTGGACATAGAATTTCATTTTTGTTCATTCTGAGCTAATTCTTTAAATCCGTATCAAATGTCATGCATCACATGATTCAGGGGATCCTCCCCCTTCTTTCAGGTGCAGAGTTGAGTTAACATTATTCATTACCGGTTTGTGAGCAAACCATGTTTGACATAAAAGTAAACACGCCCAGTAGAAGAACTCGTATTTTGTTGTATCATTCCATACTGAACCAAGAAATTTGGGATTTTTCATTATGAAAAGCTGACTTTAGGTGTTGTAGAACTCCATGTAAAATTTGGTGTAAAAAAACCCAACCTTTTCCTTGGTAAGTTACAGCCATTTCAAGATTTTATAGTTTTTTGTTGGTTTTTTTTGCCCTGCAGACAAAAAATGTGAAAATTGTTTTATCGGATAACTCCGAATTCAACCAAAGAATTTTATATTTTACCAACTTGGGAAGTTGTTGTCCTGCTCAGACCTAATGTTAACCACGGTCCTGTATTAGTCTTTGCAGTCAGTCCGTCAGTCCGTCAGTCGGTGTTGTATTTGGATGGGTTCAATATAACAAAGAGTGAATCTACAAAACAGTCAAAAATACACAAGTAAATATTACATCTCAACAAGGATTAAACATAAACATATTGTGTTGCACATAAAATTTTCACTTCATTTCTACAGTTGAACATTCTAGCAACTGTAAACAAATTATTCACTGAGAGTCAGTGTCCGATACAAAGTGTGTGCCATCTTCCCATATTCAATTAGCTACATTATGCATGTCATCAAAGTTTCCCAATTACACCAACACACAGAAATATATTTCAAGTCATAAAAGTAAATTATACTCAGTGGCATTGCTACTCAGAAACTTTCTGTCATACGTGCTATCTACCTGCTGAGTGGAAACGGTGCTACGTAAATATGACAAATAAAAATAAAATACAAGTCCTTTACACTCTGCCTGGCATTAGTGATGATGCCATCTATTCGTCTAGTCTGGCGACAGGAGGAGGATACGCTCAAAGATCGGTCTGAAGAAGGTTTTGATTGTCTGATTGCGGGCTATCTTAAAGTCTACTTTTAGGACCACTCTGTCCTACCTGGTAGAACCTGGAGAATAATGCCCATTGGCCATTCATTCCTTTTTACTTGACTTCTTACTTGTCCCTCCTCAGAACAACATCTCCCTCTTTAAGGATCTGTCGCTTGTGGAACCACTTCTATCGACTTTGAAATGTGCTCAGGTATTCTTTAGTCCAAAAGGTGTCAGCCAACACCTGAACTCTCTTCCATTGGTATTGAAATATGTTTCCTTTAGTGTGATTTCCAGGAGGAACATCGGGAACACCAATTTTCTGGGTGAGAAGAGCAGAGGAAGTCACGCGCTTCTGGGTCGTGAGAGATGGGCCCTAGTGGTCTTGAATTGAGAATAGCTGAAACCTCTGCCATCAGAGTTATGAGGACTTCATGGGCCAACTTTGGCCAACTTTGGGCCAATCCTGGCTTGCAGGAGCATGGCATCTAAGATATGTCTTGCTATCCCTATTGTTCCCTTCCACTTTGAAAACCCACAGGAATCTCTGGTTGAACAGATACCCTTCAACAGTAGCCTCTGTGGGATGTGGAGGTTCCAACTTCAGCTCCTTAGATGCAACAACAAAATTTGTTCCACAGTCTGACCTCAGTTGTTATTTAGCTGAAAGAGGTCATACTCTCTATAACCTTGAAATGGACGGCTTTTCTTCACAGATAAGTGATTAGAACAGCCCATCTCGGCTTGTCCACCTCTTGTGCAATGTGCAGATACCTCCCAGGGGCCAAAAACATCCAGTCCAACATGTAGGAATGGGGGATCCGTCTGCATGCACTCTGGAGGCAGATCGGCCAAATGCTGCTTTTCCATCCTGCTTCGTACTTTCTAGCAGCAGTCTTACCTCCCACAGTCCATAAGGCACTTGATCTCATAGCTCCTTCAGTTATGTGTCTTCCTTGACGCTTCACTGTTGCATGGTGGTGACGAATGAGCAGCAGAGCCACGTGTTTACCTGGGATGAGGACAGGATTTGACCCTCATGACTCTAGAGTAAACACTGTGAGAGGCGTCCTCCCACTTGAAGCAGGCCATCATCACCTATGCTAAGAAGAAGTTTTCGAAGAGAACTGTTGGATGGTAAATCTTATATTGCATGAAAACATTTGATTTCTTTTGTTAACTCCTCATGTTGCACGCATTGTGTGACAGTATGCTCTGCTGTGATTAGGTCCTCTTTTGTGAATGCCATCCAGTGCAGCTGCTATTCTCTTTGGACTTAGCATAGCTGTGAGCGATATGACGGAAGTTAGCCACCGCTTTGAACAGGGAATCCCATTTAGACAAACGCTCAAAGCATGTTCCCAACGCTGCGTTAGACACTTTGGTAGTAAGTGAGGCCACTTTCAGGTGCATCTCAGTGTCCGACTCTGGGTAAAGGAGCTTGAGAGGGGCCTCTTCTTCATCTGGAGCATTCTTATTTTTCAGCAGGAATGCTGGACCAGACAGCCAGTTAGTTGCAAATGGCCTCAGGTGTACGGACATGTGTAAACTGGCAGACTGTGTGAACCAGAATTCCACCTCATACAGTGTGAGAAGTTCAGATGAAAACGTGGAAGACATGAAAGGCTTGGAAAACTCTTGATTATGAAAATATCAAAAAGAAAATATTAATTAGTTGCAATTAGTTTGTAATCAACAGTCTTTGTGTGTATTAATTATTTGAATTCTTGAGTAAATTCTCTACAAATCTTTGTGACTGAGTGTTCTAAGTTTTTTCTAAAAATGAGATGATTCACTTCACTGAAATTAGGCATTTTACTGAGGGTGCTATCAATGACACAGTTTTCAATGTACAATTTTATAACAATATTTGAAGAAAAGTGCTTGAAGTGCTTTTTTCAGAAATGTTTATTTTAGGGGTTGTGTTATAATTCATGACAGCAAGAATAAAGCTGATGTAGTGTTATCACAAATGTTCTAACTACAGTCGGTGACTGAATGAATGAATGAACAAATGAATGAAAGACTGAGTGATTCTTACTATAATTATTCTCAAGCACATAGCTTTGGTTTGAGAAGTGTGAGGGACACAGTAAAATGAGGGGTCAGGGGATCCTCCTTGGTTGGCTTTGGAGTTATCCTGTAAAACAAGTTTCACACGGACTGGACAGAAAGTGCCTTGGAAAATCTCCAAATAAACGGCTGTAACTTGCCGAGAAAAAGATGTGTTTGCACCAAACTTCACAATGAAAATGACAAAATTCCCCTGTTCAGTATGGAGTTATTCAGCAAAACACAAGTTCTGAAAACACAACTTCTACTGGACATTTAATTTTTATTTGAAATATGGTTTGCTCACACACAGGTAATGAATGATGGTAATGTTACACTGCACCTGAAAGAAGAGGGAGGATTCCCTGAATCAAATGATACTGACATACAGAATTAGCTCAAAATGCGTAATAACTGAAATACGTTACGGCTATATCACATATTTTCTAACACTGCCTTACCAAAAATCACTGAGAAATATAGCTGAAAGCAGCAATGATGGGGTCAACATGTAAAAAAAAAGCCATAGAGATCTAATGATCCATTCTGCATAGTTTCGTAACAACTGATTGGTGAGTTCTAAGTGCAGCTGTAGACGTCCATTTCAAAAAACACCTTTGAAGCATTGCCTGAAATTTAACCATGTGTGTATATAATTGCAACTGTGTGTGGCAGTAGAAGACCTACAATGGTCCTCGATTTTAATTTTACCACCAGATGGAGCTAAAATCTATGAATGTTCAAATTTGCATTTTCAAATGTTTGCTATAGCGCCCCCTTTTGGCCAATCCATGTAAGATTTACACCATGACTCTACCGTTCTGCCAAGTTAAAGAACACCTTGTGTGAAAAGCCACATTCTACAATTTGAATTGGCTCCAACTCACTGTTTTTTTTACTTCTTAAACTTTTGCAGAGATTGTAGTTATTGATCTCTAAACTGTGTGTACCGAGTTTCATGCAGATCAGTGAAAAAGTGATTTTTAAGAGGGTTTTTTTTTTCTTCCCAAAATGTTAGACAAATTAGTTTCCATTGTGTCTTCTGTTTGCTACAGCGCCACCTTTGGAAAACCATCTCAAATTTGTGCCATTACCTCTTGGCAAGATTTTCTACCAGTGTGCCAAGTTTCATAACTTTTGACCGGACAATTCTACGGGCTGCCACAGACTTTAAAATAGGAAATATAAAGTAATCTAAATAAGACAAGACAGAGAGAAACACAACGGGTGCCTCGCAGCCCTGCTGCTGAAATGAACCTTTTCAGAAGAAGCCACGTGTTTGTTATACAAGCGTCAAACACAATCAATAACATTAGACACATATTTCCATGCATCCTTTATTCCATTATAAGAATTAAAACATCCATCGTGCTGCTCTTTTCGCAACAACCAGTACACATATGACAATCTGTTTCACGGCATGATTAAGGCTTTTTTCATCAGTTATACACATTTTTACCTAAATCTGATTCTACGAGCTTTATCCGTCCTTCATTTGCATATCATGATTCCAGTGTCAGAGTCAATGAGACTTGACTGCCCTGTTTAGGGGCTAATATGTATAAAGAAGATATTATTACAGAGGATAATTGTACAAAGCAGCTTCAGAGACAGTGTAAATCTATCAACATTTAGACTGGAAAACCTTGTACAAATGTCAGTATCAAAATAATAATCAGGACTAAAGCAGGGTCGTAGTAAAGAGGGGCTAAAGGAAATATACTAGAGAGATAATTCAGATCTTGTTATTCGAAACATCGGCCCAATATCAGCTACAATCAAAAAACACTAATATCAAACTGACAAACCACTGAACAGCAATACACAGATCAATCAAACCATCGTTACAAGTTGCTATGCATATCTCACTCAAATACAATCCTCTGAAAACACTTGAAGTTCCTTCAGCTGACCATGATAATGTAATACTTGGTTTTAATCTCTGTGTGATTGTTCACCTTCAACCTTTTCAGGGTTTTACTTCAGTGCCTCTTCATATGCAGGGGAAATGTTCTGAACACAGTTGATATAATCTGAAATGTCCACGACTACGAGAGGTAATCTCCATCATGCCTTGCTCACATCCACAGAATTCCCCCTTCGTGATTCTTTCAGGAGTCTTTGGAGTTGGAGCTGGGATAGTTGCAAATGATCACAGGGCTCAGCAGACAAGAAGAGGACATCCCGGGCTCATCCCTCTTCTACTGCAGGCAGGAACACATGGCTGACAAAAGGGAATCATCGTGGCCCGGGTGAATTTGGTTCAAGTACCTCTCTGTCACTTCAGTGTTCCCCAAACTGTCGGGCTTCACAGTGATTGACTGATTGATTCCTGTCTTGAAAAGCAGCAGTTATCAGCCCCTCTGAAGATCAATGACAGGACTGGGTGTAATGTCCACCAACATAAGGCTTTACTTGTAGTGTGAAATGATAAACGCAGCACACACAAACCAATCAGCAGCATGTTCACCTTCAACACCTTTAAACGGAGCCGAGTTCAGAGTTCAGTTTCTTCACTGTCCCTGGATTCAGTCGACAGCAGTGAGTCAAGTACGCCTCTGATGATATTAAAACAGTGCCACATGATGTGCAGTTAATGAAAGCATAGCCCAGACACGTGCTGCTCTCTCTACTCTACTGAGGTGAGCCTCTGAATTACCAACATTTGTTATACAAATTGCTGCAACGCTCAGGGACAAATACATGTACGTGGTATGACAGGAATTACAGATTCAACAAGAGAGAATCTGGAGAATGACCATCCTAAAAACACTGTAGTTTAAGGCTCAATGTCACTTTTTAAACAACACCCTCACCAGGTGTTGGGATGTCATGGCTGTTTGTATTCTTCATCACAAGTTTAAAAAACCTGTTTACTTATTGACTTGTTTTAAAAATCATTTAGGCCTGTAGTAAACTCAGCATTCAATTCTGCATATGTATCTCAACCTTTCATAGTGTATCATTTATACCATTAATCAGTTCTGAACATTGGAATTCTAAGCGCTGCTGTTTGCATGCCGAACTTACTGTGGCTACCAAGCACTCGAGGAAAATTCTCCCACAGCTGTATGTGTGTTTGCCAAAGCAAGCCTGTGGTTAATTGCTAGATTTCTAAATGAAGTTTGGCACTACAGGCCCCCGTATAAGAGAGTAGCGTGCATCAGGGCTAAAGACCACAGCTACGAAGGCCAGAGGTGCAACGCCGCACTCTGGTGAACAGCTCTTCAGCAGCCATCCCAACTAAACCACATAACATTCCACCTGCAGAAAAGAAAAACATGGAATGCTGAACACGGAAGCAATCAACAGAAATCATTACCTGAAAATATCTGTACATTAAAAGTGCAATAGTTAAATCAAACCTGAATGAGAAGTTAAATATACAAAAAAAAACCCAAAAAACATTGTTGCATCTGAAGGTGCAAAATTGATAATTCTTCACATGGTGTAAAAAAAAAAAAAAAATAGTCAAGCCTGACATTTGCAAGACTTAAGGTCACAAGAACAACAGAGGATTGTTGGAAAAAACCAGTGAAGCTCACAGTGGGAGACACTGACAGGGTGTGGCAGACAGAGCGAGTCCAGGGCGAGCTGGAGTGGGAAATAAAATAAGATTGAGCAGCAAGTGCAGACACCCTCACGGCTCGGGTTCATTGGCAGGACGTGTTCACCAGAGCAAAACGTACCCGCCAGGCGTGTGGACACTACAGGTTAACACTTAGCTTTGCACCTGCCAGGTACTGTCCTCACCCTCTGGTGCACCTCAACAATGTCCCACCAGCCCATCAACACATTCCCATCTTAAAGGGGCTCCACGGACAGAGAGAGTGCATTCAGCTGACTCCAGCCCTGCCCCTGTTCTCAGAGACAAAGCTGGAAAATGATGAGGAGGCGGCTTGTTGAGTGTGTCGAGATGAACCCTGGCCTGAGTGCTGAGCTCCCTTCAGGAAGTGGGAAGCTCAAATGAGATGAACTGCTTGAGTCTTTCCAGGTACTGAGCGTAGAGTTCAATGTCGTTGTGGCCAGCTCCCTCCACCCACAAGGGCTCAACGGCACGGGGGCAGCGCTCGTACACGGCCAGGCCGTGTGAGAAGTCAATCACCTCATCCTCTGTACCGTGGATCACCAGCACTGGGGATGCCACCTTGGAAACCTTGTCAATACTGGAGAGGAAAAAGGGACAAAAGGATCTGGAGTCATATTACAACCATGCCATACAACAAAACCACCTGTGATCCTAACGACATAGTTTACAATAAAACTGAATGGAACAGCACACGCAACACAACCTTTGTTCATTTCAGTTTATTAATAAATGAATTAAAGGAAAGTTTAAAAATCCACAGCTTAATTCGAAAATGAACTTTATAAGTCTGTCAGCTGATGGAGCCTGTGCAACATAGTCGGAAACTCCAAACAACTGAGCAGGACCTTGGACCTCATGATTGTAACTTTAACACGTAATCCAACAACTGACAGTTGTACTACTGAACAAAAATCATAAAAACTTGGACTGTGAAGCTTTGGTCATCTCACAGTTCTACTCGATTTAAATACTTAATGTCGCAATTTCATTCAAAAAGACTTTTGATTGAAAAATTGATTCACGAATCTTAGCTGATTTCCTCTGTATCATTCCAATTTTAGTATGTGCTGCAGCATATGGCACGCAATATGTTGAAGACAGAAAGTCATGCCCTCGTTTCCATTTTTTTTGACCAAGATTCGGCTAAGATTCACACCACAGTTGTGACACACGTACTAAAATTGGAACAATACAGGGACGTCGCTACCTCACCTTCCCACACACTGATCTCCTCAAAGAAACTGAAGATTCTTTAATGACCAAGTCAGCCGCCTGATATCAACCCTATGACAACGTGTCAGTTTGTCCAATTACTTTTGAACTCCTGAAAATGGGGGAATGTGTAAAAATGGCTGTAATTTTTAAACAGTTAATGTGACATTTTTGTAACAGCTATCAAATTAAAGTTGAAAGTCTATTCTTCAAACACACATCTTGACTCTTTCAGTTTAAATGCATCTGGGTGCTGTAAAGGGTGAAAAAAATGACAAAACTTGTGTCACTGTTTAAATATTTCTGGACCTGACTGTATGTTAGTGTGACTGTAAAACGTAAATTTGGCAGAAAACAGTAGACTGCGTTTTTACAATCCCACATTTGGTGTGATTGAAAAGCCCGGAGCTTCTAGTTTCCAAGGATAGACATGCTGTTTTAGACTGAAAGGAAAATGATCATTGATCTTTTGATCATGACTAACTGTTGT
>JAQFJA010075257.1:0-11724 GCA_029874485.1 Naso brachycentron
CCGCACGATTTTAGGCCGGAGAAAACCAAAGTGTATTGAGAGTTCCCTGACTATGTGGTAGCTTAAGATAATGAAGCGGACCACCAGTGGGCGCTAGCCTGGCTAATCAAACTTATCATTATTGCAAATTTAAATATGTAAATTCTAACTTTCCTGAAAGCTTCAAAACCATTGCTAACAAAAAAAAGCCTTACATTAGACAAAGTATATTTTTTCAATGTCATTCAACCCATGCTTAGTATTATTACTAATATTTGTTATGATATTATGTTGTAAAATCACAGTATTTTAATCCTCATGTTGTCAACTCTGTAACTATACAACCCTCTTGATGACATGAACGTTGCAAACATGTGAATCTTCACCATCCACATGATGTGAACGGTGCATTAGCTACCCTCCAGGGGGAAAATGAAATGATCTTCGCTATCTTATAACATGCAATTAGAAATTGATGTAAATACCCAAGTTATGCCTTCTTTAAAGCCAGATGTCAGGAGAAATGTTCTTTCTGATAAACAGCCCTGGGAGTGGGGTTGACAGTGTAAATAAGAGCCAGAGAAAAGGTTGTGATCAGACAGCAGTGAATCATTCCTGTCATTCTAAATAGATAAAGTCCTTGGCCAAAGACTAACAGAGGTTGATGTGTAGGGAAGAGACAAAGGTCACCATCTTTTGAAACTTAAACAAATCTTAATTGACAGAGAACTGGAGGGAAAGAGCAGACTTTGATCTGAATCACCAGAAAGACAGTCGGAGAGAAAGACAACACCCAAACAGTGATGGAAGAAAAGTCTCGAGAGCCTCTGCCTATTCTTAAACTGAAGAAGCAACAGAAACATAAATAACTTAAGAAAGAAAAGTTACGAAGGTAAATTATGTTCTTGCAAGCCATCACACACAGATCATGTCTTTCATGATGTGATAAGTCCTAAATTCTCTCAAAATAAAAGGAATGCACTGAAATCCATGAATCTGATTATACTATAGGATATTAAAATAACAGTTACCCAAACAGTTATCTCCACAGACAGTCACAGTCATCTGTGCAAGCAGGATTTTAACGACCCATATGGTTATTATTCAGCAGTCAACTCTAGTTGTGTGGTAATTACAGGAGCAAAAGAAGAAGTATGTTGATGTAGTACAGAGAGCATAAAGTCCACATATGGAGGAGGATAGTGTTGATGTATTGGTCAGACAGACACACCCAGGACTTTCACCCAGGATTCCAGTGCCCATGTCCTGTGTGAAACTGAAAAGTCAACATTTAAAAGACTTACTATAAGCTTTAACCTACTGTATATTTAAGCTAGGTCAGTTCATACCTTTATTTTAAGCCAAACCATGGATATTCTCCTTTACCTAAGTACTTTTGTTGCCTTAACCGAGCCAAACTGCGATCACTTCACAACGTCATTGACAATCAGCCAATTCAATTGTTCTGGAATGAGGATGTGTTGCCTATAGAGGACATCTTTGAGCTGTATCAGTAAAGACATCAAAAGATTAAAAGTGGCTAGTGACAGAAAGCTGGGGACACGATACTGTAAATCAGGTCAAACGATTAAGACCTTCAGTTGCATGTGAGGAGAGACGGACACACAAACAGAGACCGAATGAGAAAGAGTGAGGAGACTGCAAGCAAGGCAAGACTGAGGATTTCTCTCTAGCCTTGAGAGTCAAGCCTGTGGTGAACGAAAAGAAAGTGACAGCTAAAGAGAGAGAAACAAAACATCTGAGACGGACAGAGATTGAATCCAAGGACGCATGAGCAGAGACGGGCACGTGAGGCCTGGTGACCCTGAGTGCAGAGGGATCAACTTTCAACTGCTTATCCCCTTATCCCACTCGCCACCCAACCCACCAATCAGCCAGTAGACACACACACACACACACACATGCATGCAGGCAGCTGTCCAGGGACCACAGATTTATCAACCCACCAGATTTGATATACATCAAACATGAAAATGAGACAGCAGAGGGTGACTGAATACACACGTCAAAGTGACATGAATGTGGCATGACTTAATTAACAAGAAGGAGACTGTCTCCATGATGAGAGAAAGTTAAATGATAAGAATAAGAGAATTAAATATTTCAAGACAGGTGATGGATAAAAATAAGTACTACTCAGTAGTATTTATCTTTTGGAAAAAAGAGGAAATCGAGCCAGTAAGTAGATGAGTGATACTACAGCAAAAGAAAACAAATGACACCAAGGAAAAGACTGATGCAGCAGACAGTTTGAGCCTGTTGGTTGTTATGTATGTGACAGTAATGTTGCATTCATGTTCAAAAACAGATTTCAGCAAGATTATGGGCAGATGTGTTAGGATTGCTCTGACAAAGTTAAGGTTTTGTAACCAGGTTTGCAACACAAACCAGGTACATCTTCACTGCATCATTGAAAACAAATCAACTGACACACCCACATGTAACACAGGCACATCAAAATGTTTGTGTTCCAGCTGGAAAAAAAGGGACAAAGATGCCAAAACTGGTGCCCATATGTAAATATCAGTTGATACAGTTTCTTTAGTGGGTGTTTTGACACACACAATCATATGACAGTGTATTGCCCTCAGAAGTTTGAAGCCTCTGCGATCTGTTGGCCTGGAGGCTCAAGTGCCAACTTCTCTTTGTCTCTTTGGAGGTCTTTGTTGATTACAGGTGTTTCAGACTCCAATTCATCCTTTCATTGTCACAGAAAATGTGGCTAATGGTTCTATTTTGTCATTGTCTAAGTTATGTTTTCATCATAAAGAGGAAATGCATTCACCCTGGGGGACTTCAGTCAAAAATGTTGCAGACATATTTGGAAACCTTGGTAACATTTTCTGTGAAGCCTGTCTCTATAATGCATTATAACACATTATGAACATATATAACACATTATAGGGCATTATGAACACACTTATAATGCATTCTACATGCTTATGGTTATGGTTAGGGTTAACCCCAACTGTGCTTATAACTATGATTATACAGCACTATAGGTGCATTACAACACATTATAAGAATGATCATAATGCATTATAGACAACCAGGAAGGAACGGCAGTAATCCAACATTATGTTTGTCAGCAGGGACAGCAAATCAAAAAAGGTGTGTGTGTCTGTGTGTGTGTGTATGTGTGTGTGTGCTCAAAGACGGAGCAGTTTAGAGACGATCGAGTCCCCGTTTTATTTTGAAGAGCACGGTGTGGTGTCTCACTACAAACGGGCAAAGATGTAGAGGTTTAGAGACGTGGACATGGACACTCTTTGTGACTGAATGTGCCCAAGTCAAGTGGTGTCAAGTCAAGTGTGTATCAAGGATGTATGTATCTGTGAGCCACAACTACCTGGCGTTATTTCAACTTGGATAACAAAGTTCAGGTGTTGCTGGCCTTGTTGTCTCTTCTAGCAGTTGTTGTGCACCTAAGTTTTGCATTTTATCATGTTACTACTGCTCACATGCTCAGGAGGTAAGCTATCATTTAAGCGAACTGCGACAGTTCCCATGTTCAGCAGCGCTAGCAGACCTACATTGATTGAGACAACTTCATCAATGGAGTTGATTGGATGGAAATCAACAAAAAAATGCGTCCACGTGTGGAGGGAACAATGCAGGTGCCCGTGGATGTTTTCACAGAAGTGACATGCGTATTGTATTAATCTTACTTAAGTGACAAGGGAAGACTCAGAAACACCACCAAGGGGTTCGTACTATCCCCACAAATTGTTTCTGTCATCATTCAGCTACTTTGTAAGGCTGTTATCATCATCATCTTCCTGGAACCAGATTAATGTCACATCAGAACACAGCATTAACAGCCCGAAGTGACGGAGTTTGTCATCGGTAAGTTATGGGGCTGCACGATTCTGAAAAAATATCTAACTGCGATCATTTGGACTGATAATACGATTGTGATATGAACTGCAATATAAGAGGAAATTATTTTTAAATCCTTATTCTCATTTTCATTAAAAAAAAAAAAAGATATTAATATGATTATAGTATGATTGCTGCGGGGATCTCTACCAAAGATGTTTTGTTAAACCTGTAGAATGTGATGTGTGGGCCAGGACAACTCTACTGCACACAATATCTGAATTAAATGACATTTCTGACACACATTTCTCCTTTGACATAATTGTGCCTAAATGCGATCTGAAAATGGCAGTGGGCTGTATTGTGATATCAATTAAATTTCCATTAATTGTACACCCTGAGTAAGTCACGCCACAATGCCTGGGAACTACTGACTGCACACACGTCGAAGTAGCTTGCTTATTCCACAGGCTAGTTGACAGGAAGGGGAAACATTCTTTGAATGAACAGGTGCTGTGTGACGTTGAGTGGTCATGTGATATGCATGTAGTCTGGCCGGAGAGTAGAGCTGCTACAGAGCTCACACCGCCCATATGGACGAGCATCTTCTTTGATTTAAGACTCTTAAAATTAAGATGCAGTAATGTGAATGCAGCCTAAGAGAATATTTATTTTGCAAGAGAAGCAAAAATAAACAATATCAAATGTGATTTTCTGGAGATAGACTCTTTTTGTTCAGGTAATGGCCAGAGGCAACACTTTTTCAGGACATCAGACTCAGTTTGTCAGGCTCAGTTATATGCTGTCAGATTTGGTTCAGCCACAGTGATATTAATGTCTATTCACATCGTGTGCTGTGCAACATTTTGATGGAAGAGACTTCAACAATCACCATTGTACTACATCAGACACTTCAAGGAGGTAATTAGCAACGTTATCAATGACTGTAATTTGCACACTTAATGAGTTATCTAGTGTTGAGCTGAGCTTGTAAAGTTGCAGGGAGGTAATTTGGGACAAGACAATAGTTGGCAAATTAGCATGAAATTAGTGGCTTATTATACAGTCTGAACTTTAGTTAATGCAAGCTAAACAATCCTTCTTTCGCATACTTCTGTGTAATCAAACACAGATGCATTGTACATTTTAGCTTTTATGTTTTAAAAAAAAGTGACATACGCTTGTTGATATGAACTTTCTTTATGAGACAAAAGCTGGTAAGTAATTAGTGGAAATGTCATATGCGGCATAAGACTCAGCCATGGTTTCAAAATGCACACAAAGAACCATTAGGCCCAGCTTTCCCCCATTGCAAGTTATTTTCCATTTCTCTCTATATCATTTCATGATAAAACTGACAATAACATGCCTGCTAGACTGCAAAGATACATCTTTATATTGGATGTTAACATGCTAAAATTTCATATTTATCATCTTGCTTCAATTCTTTCGATTCTACCACAGTGTGCAACAATATAGCATGCTACTCTACTGTACCAAGCTACCACTTCGCACGTAGGCATGGTAGCATTTGCTTGTTATTATAGTAATGTACAATAATAATGATTTTTCAGTATCAAAGCACATATGAAGTTCATGTTGGAATGGCCAGCTGATAATACCATCCCTCCAGCCACGATGCTAATGTGAGTGAGACTTGAAGTTTCATATCCTAAAATAGCTAGATAAATGTCAGTAGGTAAGTGGGACGCTCTCCACTGCCTTGACAAATGCTATCTGTTTGCTTTTGGGAACGCCATTTAACTTTCTTAAGTGAGTTAGTCAGCGGCCAAGAGACTGTAAAGGTGTGAGAAGTGTGTGCAAATGTGATCCGGGCAAATTTGAGGGGGTTTGGGGAGGTGGGGGGCAAACTATTCCGAGCAATGAAAACCTTGTCCAGATGACTCAATCAAAAAAATCCCTCATTTAGCATCACTTTTACTGTAATTTGCTTAAAAGTGGACTTCATGTTGAGAAGACACACTTCAAAGCAGTGTGTATTTAACCCGCCTGGATAAATGAGTGGCTTGCAGCTGAAATGATAATGATTTTAGAAAGGTTAACAGCCAGCTGCTAACAGGAAGACAGAAAGATTGACTAAAGAGAGAAGCTCTGGGCACACTCGGGGATACTGTTACTCTTTTATATGTTCTTTTTATCTTTGAGCAGGTGTGAAAGGGAGTGGCAGGATGGGTGAGCACAAGCCAGGCTCAGTCCAAACTCATCTCTGACTGACGCTGAAAACCAAACTTCATTCTGCATCTGTGGGTCCCTCGCTTGCTCTCTTTAATCTGCAATATGTTCACACGGGCACGGATGGCAGCATGCCACGATACAGCCACTTGTCCTAGAACCAGAAACCGTCAAACTGAAAACACCTTATCTTTTACATGTGGCTTTTTAGTTAATTCCTAGAAGGGGTCCAAGTTAAAAAGTCAGATTGCACATCTGGTAGGGCTGGAGTCAAATTTGTGAAAAACATGTCCATATTAGTTAGAAAAAGGACATTGAAAATCTATATGATTTTTTTTTTATTTAGAAAAACAATAGACAACAAATATTAAAGCCCTGTTCCTGTTAATTCTCAGTTTGTTTAGCTTGCCCACTCTGTCTCTAGTGAATACCTCATTTTCCAGCATTAATGTAGTTCTGGTGTGAAAAGGATCATTAGCTCTGTATATAAGGGTTTTGAACAGTAAAAATGATCATAACCTGGATGCTCAGCATAAGTTTTTAAGGTAATGCTCCATTTTTAAAATCATGGTAATGATTAAAACTCTGAACATATCCTGCCATAGAACAGCAGTGATTATTCTTTAGCATTATTCTGTGACATTTTCCCTCTGATTTTGTTCAGGGTGGCCACGGGGATGGAGCCTATCATAGTCTAGGGCAATTAAACATTTCCAATTAACCTTTAGAAAAAAACATTTGACACATATCCATTCAGTATGCATACTCTGTGGCCTGATGTCTGGTAGGTTTTTGCTGGAAAAAACACTCTGGTTTATAAAAAAAGAGACTCACATAAGTAGTCACAACTGTGACTGTAACAAAAAGAGATAAGAGTGCCAGCAAGACACGCTAGATTCAGTGCTACGGTACAGCCCATACAACTAACATCTGGAGAGGGCAAGGCTTCATAACCTCAGAAACTGTCTTTTGGCACCAAAGATGTCACCAAAATCAAACATGAAATGGCACTTCAATTTAAATCCAAGGCTTCTCAATCTGTGAGCTAACAAACATGCATCCTAGGTACATGACATGCTTTGAAGTCATAACTTTTTCCACCAAATGTACATCTAATGCTGGTGATAACATTCATGTTAAAAGGATATGAGCTGTAGGACACAAAAAAAAAAGTTTTATCTTTTTATCTCATTATCTTTTATCTCTTCACTTTCTTTGCTGTGATTTTATCACTGATACAAAACCATAAAAACAGTTTAAGGCGCGATCTGAGCACACACTTGAGTTGGCCATGTAAAAAAATATGTTTGACTCACTCTTGTTAAGACCTTTCGTTCTGGGAATCAAACTCAGTTGCAATGCCTACTTGAAACCTCCAGCTGTGCTTCATCGCAGCACGCCGCTGCACCCGCTGACTGCTGTTAATGATATTTTGGAGCTAATTAGCCATTTAGCATAGGGCACCACGGGGTTTCATTTGTATGTAATCGACATCTTTTCAATCAATATGGTCATATTATAAGATGGTGTTTTATTTAAATGAAACTTTTGATATAATTATACAGAATCATATTTTTCACTGTTAAATATTAGAAACATGCATCATTTCAACATTGTACATACATAAGGGAAAGAGATGGAGAGAAGAGGAGAGGAGGGGAGGGGAGGGGAGAACAGAGACTTATGTAATCATCTGGATCTACAGACAGTCTCTCCAGTCTGTCTAATCAAGTCTAGAGGGATCAGTCTGCAGGAAAAATCTGTGTCTGCTCTACAGTCACAATATATAACTGTGTGTGAGTGTGCGTTAGAGAGACAGAAATGCTCTTGTGTGTTTTACAGGTTATTTAATTGCAAAACCCTTTCATAAAAAAGCTACTAACACTGTAGACAGAGATTTGAGAGATTTGCAGCTCTCCTATCAGTCTAAATAGTGAATTAGAATTACATCATCCCCTTTCATTGACACCCTTTAGATTACCTTTAAAATTTTCCTGCCTGAAATCACTGACAGGACAAAAATACTCCTCCGTACATACAGAAGAATGCACTTAAACTTCAAAGTTTAATGCAAAGTTCTTGATTAAAAACTGTATGTAGACGCACCAACAGTTTGATATCATTTCCATGTCAGTCCTGATAAGCGAGAGAGAATCTGACTCAGGCTTAAGCTGTCTGAAGTTTTCTGATAAAACATCCTGTGATTTCTACTTTGGAGAGTCATCAACTTTCTGTGCTATGTTGGATCTCCAAAACACAAATTTCAAATTTCTTTTAACAGTACAGCATAGAGAAGTGTGATTCAAGTTTTAATCTTGTTACTTTAAATGCTGAATTTTTGGTGCACGTTTGCTCCATCCTCAAGTAACTGGATGAGCTGGCCTCTTTTCAAGAAACTGTATCTAAAATCTTTGTGGACAGAGAAACAAGTCATAATTTCTAAATGTTTCAAGTAATAAACAAAATTAAAAGACGTTTTCGTTATAGATGACCAAATTCAAGTCAGAGAAAAACTGGGTTGTATCAAAAAATACAACAGAGTAAATAAGCGAGTTGAGTTTTGATAAGTTTCTTTTCATCACTGTGCTTAAAGCACTGTGTCAACACCTGTCAGCGGTGAAGCACAGAACAGTACGTGCAGAGAATAACTTGAGTTAGCTGGATAAGAGGTCAGGTTACAGGCTTGACAAAGCAAAGAAAAAGACAGAAAAAAAAGAATGAAAGACTGATGGCACGGAGTAAAACCACGCTTTAAAATCCAATATAAGAGAAAATTCATTTCTGTGCTGCTCAGCCAGATATAACCAGTCAGACCGCCGAAAGAAGAAAAGCACAAAGAAAATAAAAGTGACTACCTGTGACAGACCGATCTACAATACACCTTTAACAGAATGCATTAAGAGAAATCTCCCTTTGCATCTAGCAAACCGATTTGCTAAGCAAAAGAAATCTAGATGTTGAATTTTAAACTGGGCTACATTTGGCTTAAAAATTATCTTTTGTTTATGCTAGAGGGATGGTTTAAGGGAGTCAGTCAGTTGGTCCACCACTTTTATCTCCACAGAAGTAGAGATTAAGCTCTAATGGCTTTGGTGAGCGAGTGAATTCCTGGTTTTGAGCGCCCCCACTGCTGTTTGGTGGATCACCATGAAGCTCTGTGAACACATTCATTCAACCCTTAAGGATGAATCCTAACTTTTCATCTAGCACCATCATCTGGACAAAGTTCTCTTTGTCTAATACTTGGTTGATGACCAAATACCAAAACTGGCCTCCTCATAACCACTGCTCATTTTAGCATACTAATATTGGCTTACACATGTTACATAGTGTTTCAGTATACTCCAGTTGCATTACTTACCCACCACTGTCACTGTTGTTTTGCTTTTTTTGGCAATATATATTCAGATGACAACACTATTACTTTAAACTGAAAGTGTCTGCTCTGCACAGCAAAGTTGCAATATTTCAGATTTACCAGTAAACTAACTACCAGCTAACAGTAAACCTGGTAACCTCAGTTGACGGCTCCTTGTTGCTCCATTACTCCACAAAATTTCTAACTGTTCTGCAGTCAAAAGGACCATTGTTTTTCTATAGACACATTTTTGATAAAAGACAGTAAGTGCTCAACTTAATGACACATTACATTTCCTGACTACTTCATCATAGTCAGCTTGTGTTTTGCCAGTAAAATGCTTTTTCTGTGGAGCTGCATCAGTAGAACTGTTCCGCTGGCATTAGCAGTAACTTAATTAAGTTTTTCTTTTCACTTTAAGTTTTACTTTTGCAGATATTGAGAATTACTGACCGGAATCTTTTCTTGTGAAATGCCTCGTGTAGCTACGGTTATGCGATGAGTTTATTAACATTGTGAAAATTTCCTCACAATAGCATTGCTACTAACATGCAAAGTGAGTCAATGCTATTGAAACAGCAGTTATATTCAGCATGGATAAGGTAAGTTTTGCCCAATTTTACACTACATTTCTAGACCACTGAGAGAGAGAGACAGAGAGAGAGACAGAGAGAGCAAAGCCTTTTTTTTTATAAACAATTTAGCTCTGGAAGAAATAATACAGGATATGAAGGAGCAGTTCAGAAAACATGAATTTCTAAAACTGTCGCATGTGAGTCAAGCCACCTATAATTATTAAGCCTGTCAGGCGTGATGCATAGCCTGCTTAAACTGTTTTTAACCACACCATCCCTAAAGCACTCCCACAAAAAAAGTGGACACAAGGAACAGCACTATTTTCGCAAGCATAGAAAGTAAAACAGGATTTCTACATCAGCTACTGGTACATCTGTACTTCTTCTCCCTGTGGAATCAGATACTGGCCTGGACAATTCATTAGATTTATCACTGACTCATCCACTTATCTGAGCTCGCCATGTAATTTCACTTTCCATCCATCCTACCTGTTCCAGCCACAAATTCCCATTTAGTAGCCTGTGTGAGCCGGCCACTCTGGAGTCCCACAGGCGGCTGACGCTCCCATTCAATTTCAGTAAGGCCTATTAAAACCAGCTAGCCAGTCAGCTAGTGGTGGATACATGGCCTGTACTCATCTAACGGCTGACACATACTCTGAGACTTCAATTTCTCTCTGCATTTGTCTTAATACATCCCAAGAGGTTGGTGCTGAAAATGCCCCTATTGCTAATAAAAGTGACACTGAGCCGCTGAGGCAAAAAGAAAGAAGCAACTGGAAACCCATGGCTAGAGCAAGTAAACTGGATTTTTTTTTTCAGCTGAAGAAACTTTGTGCCATGAATCCATGATGAAAATGCTTTTTCGCTGGTTTCTTATTAAATATATTATTGCCATGTATCACTCACTTTTTTTTGCTACATGAGGAATATGTGTCATAGAAATGTCATGAAATGATGATTGATTTGTGTAAATTATTTAGTCAAAAGGTACATTTATCTAGAGCATGCTGGCCATTTTAAGCTCCATGTGCTAGTTGGATGAACTACATATCTTAAGAAGACAGCTTAATGGAAACTGTCTTATATTTTTTGTACCATGCTTTTATAATTTAAAGCTAAAAAACATAAACATCACTTTATGTATGAGGTTTCCAGACATCAGACCTATTTACAGCAAGTTTATACTGAATAAAGCTGTCGTCAGAGGACATACGGCAAAGAGCAAAAACACAATGCCAAAACAGGGAAAAAATTCTTTAGCTTTACTCTCTTGACTTACTAACACATAAATGATTGATGTAATGCTGAGAATAAAATAACTGGTGCTGTCAATCGATTAAAATATTACATTGTGATTAATCGCATGATTTTCATAGTTAACTGGCAATTAATTGCATATTAATCACACTTTTTTTCAGTTGTAAATGTACTCTGAGGGGATATTTTTCAAGCTTTTACTACCCTTATCAACATGAGAGCGGGCAAATATGCTTGCTTTATGCAAATGTATGTTTATCGTTCTTGCAGCAACCCAGGACAATGACAAATGTGATATGTTTTGATCGAGCACTCTGTGCTCTGCTTCTGTATGTTTAGTATGTTGTGATCAGGGCTCCATTGCTCATGTCAGTCCTTCAGTCTTGTCTTTGTGTCTTAATGACTGTTGGTCATAGGTGTCTAAAAACACTCTCCCTACATTCAGGAGTTAGACCACACTATAACAGTGTCCCTGTATTATTACAGACTACAGCATGGTGTCAGAAAACAGAGTTACAG
>JAQFJA010075304.1:0-11721 GCA_029874485.1 Naso brachycentron
CACTAGATGGGACTAATTTTCACATACTGGGGCTTTAACAAAATATCAAAATTTACATGTGACATGACAATGCAATCATTGACCACGACAGGCCTTGGCCATTCTGCTAGGCTGACCAAAACAGAACCAAAACAAAACTTATCAACCTCTGACATCTGTTTGTGAAGTAGCTAGTCGCTAGAAGGGTTTTTATTGTACTCTCACCAAACCATTTTGTTTGTACCATCTCTCGTAGGATGTCATCATGAAGTGTAGTATTTGCAGTTGTAATTGGAGAAAAGGGCAAAGACCCCAAATGACTGCACTCACATCCCATAAGTCCATCCTTTTCGAGAATTCACATGCTTATTTGTATTTGACCAGCCCAAAAATGACAGCATGGCTGTTTCCTCATGTATGTTTCTGGACATGTGAATGGGTATCTATGTACTGTGGCAGTTTTTGCAAAAATGCTCTTTTTAGTGTCAATACACAGACATTTATGGTCATTTTTGTCTACACTTTTTCCTAAATGTGTCACCTTTTTCGTTACTTGAGGTTTAAAAAAGCAGCATGTCACTTTCTGCATTTGTGAATTACATATTTTCATTGGTCCTGCAGGAAGCATGGAGAGGCCAGTCACTGTAGGAGGCAAGAGAGTTCGAGTTACAGAGGATTCCATCATCGCTCAACATTTTTGCAGGTGAAGAATGAAGTTGTCTCACGTCACATTTGGAACAGAAGAGACATGGTAATTTCCATTTGTGACACATCAATTGTTGCACTTACATATGGTAAAACCTGTAAAACAATGAAAAGTATTTAATTAGATACACTTCTTTATAAGGTGTTATCTATATACGACAGCTAAAATGTATGTTTATTATTTTTCAGCAATCCAAAACAATTACAAAAAATAATGTTAATCAAACATTATTTATACTCGAACACTGAGATTTACCCCATTTGCAGTGCCGACAAGTTTAATACATCCAATAAAATAAGATAAAAACATGAGGTAAAAAAATAAAAACAAGATAAAAGGATAAAAAGAACTGGAAATCAGTCAAAACAATTACATACAGAGGTACAGTGACTATTAACCATGGATTTGAATTGTGTGAAACTAGGAATGACATCTTTCAAGTGCATGCCAAGTTATTTCATGAGTTTGAAGCACTGTAACAAGAGGCCGACATTCCAAGATTGGAGTTAACTCTGGGGACTTTAAGCATTGGCACGTCACTTGACCGAGTTAGGTGGGAACCTGAGTTCCACTCAAGCAACCTAGAAATATAAGGAGGTCGTTCACCTTCAGTGCTTTAAAAATGAAGATGAGCCAGTGTCTATTACGCCTCTCAGCTAAAGAGGGCCAGCCAACCTTACTGCATAATACACAGTGATGAGTGTTGTAATTATCTCCTGTAACAAAGCGAAGGGCTGAGTGGTAAATGACATTGAGAGGTTTTAAGGTTGAAGCAGCAGCATGTCTGGAATTTACATCACCGTAATCTAACATGGATAAAAATACTGCTTCCCCAATCCTTCTTCTGCAAAATGTAACACTAACAATAAGAGAGGTTAGACACCTGTGGAATAGTATGACATCAATATCTAGATCTAGGTTCTAGATGGAGGAATATTAAGCAAAACAAGACTGAAATCGTTTAGGCAGTAACCGGGTGCATTTATTCACAAATAAAAATAAAATAATAATAAAAGTTTCTCTCAATTAGCACTGGTTCACCCTTATGTTATGCTTAGACAAAATAGATAAAAATAAAATACAGTGAACCAAGTTCAAGTGAAATCAAATGTACCTCTGTTCCCCCAGAACTCTGTAATCACACAGAAACAATAAAAAAATAAAATGACTCAGTTGCTAAACTAAAATTACTATACCCGGGTTCTTATGGTAACCAACTTAAATAAATTCACCTCAACTATACAGTAGGATTTTCCTAAAAAAAATATGTTCCTTGTTCAGTTCAGTTCCATTCAAAAACTAGGTTTCCTTTTCCCATAGAAGTTTCTCAAGTTCAGTTCAGTCAAGTCAAAACATTTCAGTCACTTTGTTTCCCTTTTAGTTAGTTCAGTCTCAGTTCAGTCATACAGGGGCACATTTTTTTCATGTTTTATTGTCAAATCTTATCTGAAATCCAGTTGAAGTTGTCACATCCAAATCCACGGAGTGGCTCCACTTGAAGCTGTAGTAGCAGCCGGACTGCCTCTCACACGCTGAAACCACGTCGTTGCCGTTGTCTCCTCTCAGAAGTCAACCATCTCGGAAAACTTTTACCTCTTCTTGAACATCAATAACATCGAACTTTATCAAATATAGCAACATTTACTCCATGCTGCGCACAAAAATGGCTGTAGTCGCGCTCTCGTTATGCTCATTCTTTTTTCACTTCATGTTTCTTCCTCATTTCTATCGCTGACTTTTTAGACTCATCTGTGGGCGACATGCGCCACCTTGTGGAGCTTCTTATGTTACTACATACAAAATCACAACACTTTAAATCAATATACTATACGTTAAATTTATGGGGGCTACAAAAGCATTGGAAAGCTGTCTCTGTTCTTATACAGCAAACCAGTTTTTTGACGAAGCTTTCCCACAAGGTTAGTGATGTGATGCTTGAAAGAAAAATTCTCATTGAGCCAAATACCGAGGTATTTGTATACAGCAACTCTCTCTATCTCAGCACCATTTACAGCAGTCATTGTCTTGATCGGAATCTCATGAAAAGCATGAACTTTTATTTATTTTCATTGAGAACCAGCTTTAGTTTTGCAAGAGCATCCTGTAGAACATTGAAAGCAAATTTGCAGATTCTCTGTTGCTGGTTCTACTGAGTCAGCTACACTGTACACAATAGTATCACCCGTAAAAAGATGTGTATGAGCATGACAGCCATTAATTGCAGAAACTATGTCATTTGTATAGATGGTAAAAAGAACAGGGCCTAAAACTGATCCTTGGGGGACACCTTTTGATAAATGTAAAAATTCAGAATGAACACCATCTGACTTCACACATTGATAACGGTCAGATAAATAATCATAGAACCAATTACAAGCATTTTGATCTGTGTGATATATTTTGACTGAGCACTCGCTATTGCTAGTGTACCTGCTGCCTCTGAGGAATTATTGCTGCCATTGTTTCATTGCCAAAGAAAAAGGAAGTGACAGCCTTGTAGCATGAGGTGGATGGTGTGAGCAGGTTGGCATTGCATGAGTGACTACAGGCCCTTCTCCTTTGACCTGCTGTAATACAACAAAGGTACAAATTGCTACAGATATGCACATAGGAACTGTCAGATTTACTGTGCTGATAAAAGGATACCATGCATTTAGTGTAAGGACAAGAGCACATAGTACGTAGGCAAAAAGTAACCAAAATGAACCCTGAGCATCTGGAGCTGATGAGTGTTCATGGAAAATTCAGTTCTTTTTTCCTCTGGCTGGCTGGGAAATTTTGTTATGTCAAGAATATCAAAAGTCAAATCCCTCTCTTTATTTTCTTTGTCTTCCTCTTTAATCATTGCATCTCTCTTCATTAGGAAGAGAGATGCAATTCAGCAAAACCAGCTTTCATTGCAGTTTGATCTGCTTTTTAGTAAAATGAAGCCATATCAACCAAAGAGGCAATTACAGGAGGGATAACTCCTTTGATGTTTTGCTCCATTTTGATAACTTCTTGTATGAAAGATTTTGGAAGTCATTTGACTGAGACAAAGGTTTAAAAAGAAAGTCTCAAAACCACTTGAATTGCCCCTTTTTAGCACTCTTTCTGTTAATCCCCTACATGTGCATCTTCTCACATTCTCTGTTTTTGAACAGAATGACACCTGTTTATGATTCTTTCATCCTTTATAGTAAGTCAATTTAGTTTGACAGTGTTATTGGCTTTTGAGGCAAAAGAACAAGCTCTTTGTAACAATCCATCGAGTAGCATAGCATCGACAGTACTGCTGACCATTTTACAAACTATGATGCAGTGTTTAGGATTTTCAGAATTTTCTTGGGAGGCTATGCAAGTTACGGTTGAGTGTTATACGGTATGCTAACAGTTATACGGAGACGAATGGTAAAAGAATGCAGCCATATACCAGCTATGCCCACAGCAGCTTCTGCAGCTAAATAAAGCAGAAAAAGACAGACCAAACTGGAGAAGGCTGCCAATAAAAAGAACTGGGACAGTGCAAGAAGTAAAACCAGAGTCAACATCGGTGTGACCCCTCAGCGATGGAGGGATTGGCCAGAAAAGTGATGTAATGGTAGCTGTCTTTTGGATGCCATGTTTGTTTTATTACATTTATCATGATGATGTCTGGTGTTGAATCACCGTGATAGCAGATGTACCTGTGAAATTCCTTCACTCTGTAATACGTTTGTCTGGAATTTGCCTCGGGTATGTTGAAAAATTGTTACTTTTGGGGGTAGATTTCAGAGAGACTGCATGACAGTGAGCTAGCTTAGCTAACAAGCTGCTGTAGTGCTATAGCTTACAGTCTTTTGTTTTTTTTAATTCAGTTGCTCATTTGGATTGTCAAGTGAGTTTGTATTGAGAAAAGGATTACGTTCAGCGAGCTAGTCATAATTGCAAAAAGAGCCCAACAGGGTGATGCTGTCTTGTAAGAGCTATAAGGGGCTCTTTTCGCAATAATGACCAGCTTGCTGGACATTATCCCGCTTATTACATGGCTATTCACTAAAGTATTAAATATGTGATAGAATATTGCTTCAAATATTATTTTATTGATTTAAAAATGATTTTATTCCTTTTGTAAAAAAAAAAAAAAGAATCAGTTAATTGTACAGTTGGAACTGCTTGCATAGCAACGAAGTGTTAATGTTGGTTTCCTGTTTTGGATCTGGACTGTGGTTGGGAAACAGAGTCGAAGTTGTTGCTGCTTCACTTTAGCATCAGTGGTCAAACAGGACACAGCAGACTCGACCTTGGTCTTGAGAAGCTGCTGTCTTTATTTACTAACAATTTAAAGTGGCACAGTTCCTTGAAACAATGACTAAACTGCTAACTGGCTCCATTCTTCCAATCGCTTCACACACGGAAAACTAGTGTTGCCAACTCCTCAGTGAGGAAAGTAGCTATTGGCTGTCCTAAAGTTGCTAGAAGTCGCTAAATGATATCATCAACTAATTTGCATAATAAGTAATTTGCACGTAATGGACGTTTTATAGGACAAAAAAATGACAAAAATTGAGTGAAAAATACCCTAAATATGTTTAAAACTACAAATGAACTTTTTTCTGTTGATTTTTGTTTTATTTTATGTCACAACTCAATCAGAAGTGTTGATAATGAAAAAAGAACCAGAAAGAGAAACTTCATGACCTCAATACTTTTTCTAGAGCCACATTATATAAGCCAGTATTGTAAAATGTTGGAATATCAAATGTAATCAAAAGACTAAGTTATGTGGCGTGGAGTTGCCAGCTATACGTACAACCCTCCTCCTTTATCAAGTGATTTTAGTGTGACAGTGAAGAAACATTTACATTTGTGGTGATGCGCATCCTCTCTGCTCTGGCTGCAGCCGGGACTGTTGTGCTGCTCCGCAGTGAGACTGACCGCCTGAGTGCTTTGAGAATGGGGAGGGGCTCTTGGCAGACCCCGCTGCTCGTTAAGGACATGAACTGCGGAACGGAGTAAGTAACGTGCTTTCATGTCACTTTGTTGCTAAAATGTATTGGTGTCAATTCAAACAGTCTCCAAAAGACCAGAAAAAGTTGCTAGTTTTGTTGCTAGTCGCTTTTTACAATTTAAGTCGCCAAGGGGGGTGGAAAGTTGCAAGATCTAGCGACAAAGTTGCCACGTTGGCAGCACTGCGTAAAACTCTCCACTCCCTCACTTTGGCTCTGCCACACTCTCTCAAAGGAGCCACTACTCTTGCAACAGTCGGATTCAGGCTCTGTCCTCAAAGAATAATCTCCTCAACCAGCAGACGTGCCAGGAACTGTGACACTGATTAGCGCATTGCAAAGGGTTGCCTCACCTTTTCACAAAGCACAGAAGGGATGATAGGCACACAGACATCAGACTTTTTTCTGCAGATTGATTGATTGATGACAGGAAATGAACCTGCTGAGCCCATGGATGAGCCCGGTCAGAACGGCGTTCTTAGCAATAGTATGTTATACAGAAATAACAGACCTTAGACTGCCGTGATTGACCAGTCAGAATCGAGTACTTAACAAAGCATTCATATACATTAGTGGAAACCCAACGTAAATCCTAGGTACGAGATATACTACCTTATATGTACATAACTTATATGTAACCTTTCCATGTCAACAGGGCACTTTAAGATGTTAGTTGATTTCCAGGCTGATCACAAAATTAGAGTGAGCTGTCTCAAGAACACGTCTTGACTTGGACCTCCTACAATTCACATGTCGACAAGAGCTGTACCCATTAGAAGAACTGTCAAGGCATGTAAAATGTCCCCCCAGAGATTGTAAAGGCCTTATGGGCTAGTGATGGACTGCATTGAATATGATGATGTTAGCTGCAACACTGTTGGGACTGTGGCTGGAGAGATGGGGCATCCCAAATACAACATAGAAGATAAATAATTTTATCAAACAAAGAGCAATCAGTATTGACTCCACAATACCAAACACCAGAGCACTAGAGGTGACTGCGAAGTGCCACTAAGGCAGACCGGCAAAATGTTCTGTGGTTCACAGGTAGCAAATTGTGGAACAGCCTTCCATCCTCAGTCAGGGAATGCTTCAGCTTTGCAGCATTCAAGGCTCTTCTGAAGGTGTGGTTCAGAAGAACCCAGATTGGCGATCATGTTTAACCACATCTGTTTATTCAAATTTTGTACAATAGGGCTACGTGCAATTACATCAGCACTTTACATTAACGTGCAGGGAGGCAATGTTCAATTTGCATGAGCACTTTTTAATGATGTGCAATATTATTATTGTACTTACGATGTGCAATTACAGCACTTTACATATGCACTTTGCATTAGCACTTCATTATGATATGCTGCATACCAACACTTAGCCCTTAATTCTTCCAGGCACTTCACCTCCTGCTTCTGTTGTACCATTACATATATACTCTTACGGTCACTTATTCCTGGTTTGAATTTTGCAACATCACATAGCCAAGTTATGTTTATTGTATGTTTGTCTATGTTCTTGTATGTACACAGTGTTTTCTATTTTACTTGTTGCATTATGTTCATATTATGTGGTTCTACGTATTTTTGTTTAATGTGTAATATCAATCTGCCAAGGGACTACATATGGAAAATAGTCTATTGCTATAATGTGTATCTATATTTACATGTCAGTGTCAATAAATCTGCACTGTCCCTATCTTAAAAAAAGAAAGAGAAAATATAGAATTAAGAAAGCAAGGAAGACTGGTTGAGCTTTCTGGAGATGAATTTGTCTGTGGACTGCATTGCAAAATTACTGGGTGTTTCAGCCAGTACAGTCAATAGACAGATGAAGGAGTTTGGCCTCTCTGTCAGACAGAACTACTGCAGTGTTACTGACCAGGAGCTGGATGAGGCAGTCCAACACATAAAAAACGAAATGCCAACAACAGACCATTGGATAGTAAAAGGGCGGTTGAAGTCCATGGGAATCAACATCCACTGGAGGAGAGTAACTGCATCAATGCATCGAGTTGACTCACTAGGATTCTTTCCAGACTGACTGAACTGGGCTGCACTGTGCAAAGACCATGCTCTGTCAGGGGGCCCCTTTCACTGTGGCATGTGGACACCAACACAAACTGATCAGGTCAGTACTGTTAAACAGATGAAAGAATTTTTTGATATAATGATGCAGACAGTGATAGCAGTCAAAAGGCAAGTATATTTTCATGACATTTCTACAATAAAAATCCTGGTTGAAAGTAGGAATGTAGTGCTTTATTATGTACAACAATGTGCTTTTTGGTGCAGTGGACGTCTACTAAAGAAATGTAACATTTCATTTACTTTCATTTCACTTGGTCTTTTCATGAGTTGGTGTTCTCTGTGTAAGCAAATTTGCCATAGTGTGTAAATTTAACAATTAAATATTGTACATACAGATGGCTGACGAATGAAAAGAAACACTGAAATTCTTAAAGCAAACGAAACCCCCAGATTATTGGCGGAATTGCATCCTTCCTGAAATCCAAAAAATGCATTTAGAACGTGGAACAATGTATCAATCCAGGCAGCACTAGGAGGAGGGGCTTTACTGAGCGCAGATCAGCAGAATTGCATAGTATGAGGGAAAAGTGATTGTAGCACTGTGTCCTAGACGATATGTTGGAGAGTGTGGGAGCCTAACAGAGTGACTGGGTGTGTCTCCTCTCGCTGCAGTTTTCCCAAATGTGAGCCGTAAGTTTTTTTTAGAGGTTGGGTGCAGGGCTTGTAGTGCGTTCCAGTTGTCATTGGAAATCATTTTCCAAGTAGAATTCTGAGTTACGAACTGGAAGTTATGAAAGGTTTGCCCCCTTGAAGTCAAAATTCCTACTTGTATACTTGGGCAAACCCAGAGGACCCCGAGTTCAGAGTTGGAATTTGGACTTCAAAGGGGTGGCCCTTCCGGTTCGCAACTCAGAATTTATGACTTCCGATGACAACCGGAACGCATGATTGGTTGGTGAGAGAGCAACCATCAGACACATCATGATCTGCTGATCAACCAATAGCAAAATGTGTTTGCAATAGCTGGGTCAGGACCAGCAGAGGGCTGTGTGTAAACAATTAATTTGCTCTAAAATGTCAAGATTTAGACCTGAATCAATCATAAACACTGCCAACTAATTACTAGCATCGGTTTTCAGTGGAAAAAAAAAGGTTTAGTTACTCTTTAAGGAGGCTTAACAGGCAGGTTTTGCATCTGTTTGCGTGGGAGAAAAATTTATTGTATTAGAGTTATTCAGTTATCACCCTAACCCCCCTGTTGCATGGTAGGAAGAGTCATTCAGGTGAGCAGAATTTATAACCTCCTCTCTTCCTCCACTCCTCTCCTTTTCTTCATAGTGTTAACACACAAAAACTCTCAGATGTTTGCACTGACCTGAGTATATATACTGAAAAATATTAAATATACATATGTGAATTTTAATTTTTTGTTTTTTTATCATAGCACAGGTGATGTGCTTTGATGCTGCAACAAACGATCGTGCATCAAAAAATTTGCTTCAAAAAAGCAACTGAGATGCACGGCATACCCTCAAGGTAAGTTTTTAATTTTAATTAGTTTTTAATTGTACAAGCACTAACACGAATGATGTATGTCGTATTATCAGGAAGAACTTCAGCATAGAATCTGGGATTTTAAATTAAATGTTTAGTAACGTACGTCCTTATACTGTTACAGTTATTGTGTTACCTTCGTAACACAAAACCCCCACTTGAGTTCTGTGCAATACAGTGTTTCTCAAACTATGGGCTGTGGACTGGCACCAGGCCGCAGTCAGTGCCTGCTGGACTGTTTGGTTTCGTATCCAATGATAGTTGCCTACCAAATCCTGTCTGTGTAATCTGCCGAATGGTTCTCAGCGATCATCAATCATCAAAAATGCTCAGACATTTGGAGACAAAGCATGCACATCTCAAGGATAAATCTCTAGAATTTTTTAAAAGAAAGGAAGATTAAATGGCCAACCAGAGTGCAATGCTGCAAAGCATTTTTTTCCCTGAAAAATTAGGTGAGTGGGCCCCTGAGGTTAAGGGCCATACATTTCTGGGCCCTGGCACAAAAAAGTTTGAGAAAGGCTGACGCATTGTACTACACTGACAGATTGTAACACTTTTTGGTTATCTGTGTGTGTGTGTGTGTGTGTGTGCGCGCACTCCTAGGTAGGAGGTAATCGGGGGATCAAGAACGTTTAAATAGCTGGATAATGTTTACTGTCTGTGTAACTGATTGAGGGAGCTTAATGTCAGGAAAAAGTATCCATAATCAAAGGTCTTTTAAGGTAAGGTTTTAGGTTTAGATCTTTTGCATGCCAATACAAAAGCTAATGAATAGGTCTTTTGTGTGTAAAATAACAACATTTTGACACGTAACCAAGTCCTTGAAGCCTCCATTAGGAGGTTGAAAGAATTTTAATTTATGTATCTGTAGGATTGGATGCTCGTGGCGTGGTGTCAGGACATGTGTGACATCAAAATGCCACTACGAACTTCGCAGCCTAGAGACTGATCAGCCTCTTGATGCGTCCTCCAGAGGTACAGGTTGTACTGCATTCACAGCACAGGAAAAACAAACAGTCTGATGGAATGGAGGGGCGGCAAAACTGCACACCCACAACGATATGTGGCTGCGGTGATGTTGTATTGTTCACAAAGAATGGAATAAAATATACCTAATGAAATTACTTAGTGACTATCATTTTATGTAACTATTCCAGTCATGCATTTAGCTGTGGAATGCAGCTTTCTCTTAATTTTCTTTTGCACTAACTTAAAATAAAAGTTACATTCCCTCTAAACCATTATGTTTCGGAGGACAGTCAGCTTTGTGCTGATTGCCTTTATGTATCATTTTTCCGTGTGACTTGGTAGGTTTTCAGGCTGTGGTAAATACAACTCTGGGTATTATTGGAACAAAATAATCAGCTTCTCATTGTCAACATCGGACATGTTTTCTCCTTATGTCAGGCATCTGAGGATTGACAAAGCATCCGGTTGTGAATTACGCTGTGGAGGACAGCACAAAGTTAAAATACTTTAACTTTTGATGGCAGCGCAGTCTACCGTTGCAGACATTCTCTGCTGGCCTCATCAAATTTTACTGTCCTGCTCTAGTCCCTTTAAAATGACATCCGCTTTGCCGTCTACCGTCTGCCTGATTCCATATGAATGCAGCATTAGTCTTCTGGCTCGGGGTGGAAAATAAAGAGGGCACTTGTCCTCTTAGGAATGGTCGTTTTCAACAGGATTAGATTGGTTAACAAATGTCAGGGTGATTTCAGGGTGAACGTTATGGAATAATGGCAGGTTGCAAATCATTTCTAAACTCAGTTTACAAAATGGTTCAAGTATGTTGAAAAGATCCACAATAAATAGGCAATTCCAGATGTAATGTCTAATTATAAGGTGTATTTTTGACGTGCACTTGTAAACATTGTGACCTATTGTTATCCTATGCTTTACAAAAGATTTTTCTGCAGTCCATGACATTCCCTCACAAACTGAAGGCAGACCTGAATGCTTTTGTGGAAGCCTGGAATGACCACCCAATCAGAACAGAAGGGAATAAAATGCGAGAGCAGATTTGGCACGCAGGAAGGATGCTTCAACCGACTGACCAGCCGGAGAATCTTGAGGTTCTTTTTGCCCTTTATAATGACTCCCTACATCAGGGTTGTAACTTGTACATCAAAAATAAGCTAGTAATGTAGCACTGAAATGCTCCACTAGACAGTAATGTGATGTAACAAAGTACATTCACCTGAGTGCTGTACTTAAGTACTCGAGTATTTCCATTTTGTGCTACTTTATACTTCCACTCCACTACATTTTGAAGGCTTTTACCCCACTACAATTCTTTGACAATTTTAGTTACTTTGCATTTTACAGCCTACTGAATCCCATTTCTGCCAGTTGAAGAAATGTCCATGGCTAGTAATAATTTTAAGATAAAAAAGACAAAACTGTGAGATACATTCTGAGTTTTTACCTCAAAATCTTTACTTTTTATCTTTTAACCACTTTCTGCTTTAAAGTCCATCTAGACAGA